>JAJHUR010121562.1:1436-16074 GCA_027495735.1 Lutjanus campechanus | reverse complement strand
TTTTCGCGGGATGCATGAAATACAAGGAGGAGATGCAGAGAGAGGTACAGCGTCCTGAAGATCTACAAAGCTTTGTGTGCGGGTAATCGTGTGTAGCTGCTCTATAGGAGTCCAAGACTCAGTACAACGGCCCGAAAATGAGTATAATACGTCCTCTTTAAAATAGGGGTAAACTATATTTTTACTAAACTATATTATATTTTTAATATACTGAAATGTAAAAATGAAAATCTTGGTGTCAAAATTTAGAATAACCAGTTTCTGCTACTTTATACTCCACTTGGCTACATCTATTTTATGAACAATTACTATGTATTATTATGCAAACAGTTAAGCTAGTCAGCAGTATATAAAGTCAGATAGTCAGAAAGTGCTGTGTGCAGGACATTAGGTGACACTACAGACAAAGAGAGGTGGCTGCATCAGAGCCAAAGTAGCACATCTTTTAACTAATTGATTTGATCAGTAATAACAGTTCCAGTTACTGTTAAATAACTGTCAAAGTGATGAAAATCTGAGCTAATAATCAGCCAGGCTGATAATTGGTCAACACTTAATTAAAATGACATCCAGCCCTACAAAGCAGAGGTATTCATGTGAGTTAAGTACACTGTAAAACCAAATGCCCAAATTAATTAATTGTAATAAGCAGTCAAAAAGTAAAACTTAGACTCATAATTTTCGATTAATACCAAATTTTTTTTTTTTTTAACTTAAAATTAATCAGTTCTGTACTATGTTGAGAAACAGTTGAGAAAACTCATAATTTCAAGGAAACTGCATTCAACAGATTTTAGAGTTTTGATTCAAGCTCAAACTCACAAGTTATTGCATTTAGCTGCATTATCATCAATTCAGTACCACACTTTTGAACTTGTGCCTGTTTATGTAACGTAAGATATAGTATACCAACACCAGTTACGTTGGTCCAGCAGCTTATCGATATTTGTTATTGACCAGTCAAGACCCAGTACCAGATTACTGCCAGTTCTTGATACCTATCTCTAATTTTTACACAGAAGTAGCAGTGAAAAGATGGCTTCTATACTAAACTATACTTCTATACTTCTGGGAGGACACATTCAGTGATTTTTGTAATAGTCATGTAGGCTGTAAGGATGTCAAAAGTATCCATACCACATGTTTAAACAATACAATACCAGCATTTGATACTATCTAAAATATTGAAGTTGCTAAAAAATTCTAAGTGTTTCTGTCTCAGTTCAGTTCAGTCTGTACTGTCCTGCCTGAGCCAGTGTACCAGCACTGTGTGCTGCTTGTTCATTTTAAAAAAGGTTTTTTCTTGTTGATGTGGTATTGAAAGAGGTGAGTATCAAAATTCTGGTATTGTGACAACTGGTTGGCCGTGTATTCCTGAAAGTGTAAGATGTGTGCTCAGGACTGAACTAGGAAATGGAATCTGTTTTAGTTCTGTGGTGTTGTTCCAGCCTCATTGATACTGGAAATTCTAAATTTAACCAATCAGCAGATATACAATGTGTAGTTGACTTGGAATATCAGCTCCTTTGTAAGCTGAAGAAAGCTACACTGATCCTGACATCCTCCCTCTACAACTTTCCCTCGCTGAGGCGTCATTCAGGTGAATTTAAAAAATACAGTCGAACTCCTGTAGTTTAACTACTGATAAGAACAGCATAAAGCAATTATTTTGTTCAAAATTCTTATTTTCTGTCACCACCTGAGATTGAAAGATGGTCAGAGCAAAGCAAAGCTATCATGTATCACAAAGTAATTGTTGCTGAACTTTATTAAGATCACACGTTTCAGTGTCTTACAGCAGCTGTTGTAGTGGATGCTGATTTGTCTTAGAATACAAAAAGAATTGCTGAATGGGAATATTGAGTTAACAGAAGCTAGCTGAACAGTCATGGCTATAGCTTTGTTGCCAAAATGCATCTAGCCACCTTCTGTCAAACTCACACCACTTCTGTCTGAATGTCCTGTTTACATTAAGTGAGCCAACTGAGACTATGTCCATATTAAGCCGGTGAAATCTGTAAACTCATCTTTTTCAGTCCTTCCAGACTAAATGTCCTTTTTGTCCCTCCAAAATGAAGCTTTTCCATAACACTTTCCAGTGTCTGTAAATCTTAAGACGCCAGTTTGAGAATGACATGTAGTATTTATGAGATGCAATTGGAAAACTATTTCATAATCACTGTCTGACTGCAGTGACAGGATATATGAAAATGACAACAACTATAGCATGAATTCAGCTGCATTAAAACACTGAGCTGGAGGACACTGAGCAGAGGAGTAACAGTCTGTCCCTCTGGCCCGTCCAGTCACAATCAAGTGTGTGTGAATAAAGTTCACTTCCTGTCATCTCTACCTGTCATCTCACTCACTTTATATGTCAAAAAAACAATAAGAGAGCACAGCTGAGATCATTAACCTGTATTTTCAATAATAAAGTAATAGTTTGGCCAGCTGAGCTGTCTGCCCCTCTACTTACCACAGTCGGCTGTGATGCAACTGATCACACACACCAAAACAGCTTTTTAAAGAATGATGAAAAAACACTAACATTTACAGAGCGATCCAACAGTGTCCACACACACACAACTGTGATGTTTGCCCAGCAGTGTACTGACACTACTTTGGTGCTTTTGGCCAGTGGGTGTGAAGTGTGCATACATGTGGTCACCTCAGTGCCAAACGCAGGACATCATTCTCTTTCTCTCAGGACCAATGAGAGCAAATCATTTCAACTGTACTGTCTGTATTTAACCCTACTGGACTCAGTGGAAGACAAGTTTTTCGACTTCTTTCTTCCTCTCCATGATGAACTGTGGCAGATGGGCAGCTCATTCATATATTTTTTTCAATATAGTTTGTTATGTATTATACTATTATTATTAGGCTATTCATTACCTTATGATATGTACTCATACAATAACATATCATATTAAAGGTGGGGTGTACTATTCTAATCAATACACTTTTTATCAAATTCAGTGAATATCCCCTCATGGTCCTCTAGCTTCCTGTTGAAAAAGAATCTGATGTTTCTACACAACCCTGGCTCTGTAAATGGTAAAGAGAAAGTGGACTCGGACCGAGCCACACAACATTACTCCAGCCAATCAGCAACAGGTCGCTATTGTGCCTGGGCACAGGACAAGAGGAAGGGGAAGGGGAGTAAAAGGGACGTAAATCTTCTGAAGGAGGATTTGTTTGGTTGTCGAGTTCAAATATAAACAATCTTTCTGCAGAACAGAACACTCCACCTTTAAATATTCTGTATTATATTACTGTACTGTAGAACTGCAACTCACAATTATTTCCTCAATTTATCGATTAATAGTCGTTTGTTTTAAAATATCAGAGAACTGTGAAAAATGTCAGTTTTCCTTAAATGTCTTGTTCTGCCCACAACCCAAAGATATTCACTTTACTGTCAGAGAGGAGTACAGAATCAAAAAAAAAATCTTTTTTTTGTTTTTTTTGATAACCGATCAATCATTTCAGTCATAAGTATCAAATATTTGCTGGTTCCAGCTTCTTAAATGAGAGGATTTGCTGATTTTCTTTGTCACTTCTGACAGTAAATGAAGACTCTTTGGGTTTTGGACTGTTAGTTGGGCAAAAGAAGCGATGTGAGCCACTTTGGGCTCTGGGAAATTTTTATGAGCAGTTTTTTTTTCACATTTTATAGACTAAATGATTAATTGATTAATCATGAAATGTAATGTACTGAAGTTTACATTTAGTCACATTCACTGACTTCCTTCTTCACTCTCTGATGTATCATCTGCTGTTTCCCAGGAACAAACAGAGGGAGTAAAGCGGATATGACACCACTGACATGCGGCCGAATGAAAAGCACCGTTACTTTAACTAAATTTGTCTGGGTTTGGTGGAAATGTAATTCAAGTATACAAACTAAACAAAATATATAACACATATCTGGACATTGTACATACTCTGGTTGTACTAGTGCAACAACAATAAAGACATTCTATTCTATTCTAGTCACTTTAAACATATTAATGCAGTAGTGCTGCATTTTATACCTTTAACATAGTTGTTGTTGCGATCCTAACAATTCACACAAATTCAACTAATCCCCATGAATTCTGTGTGACCTTGAAATTTTGTCCAAACTCCCCACCTTCCCCCAAATTTGACCAATCATCGTCACTTCCCACGAGTTGCACCAGCAATGTAACAGCAGTCTCCTGTGCAAATGTCATATATGTATGTAGACATGAACCAACTCAGAACACGCTTGTCATTGTTACTGACATTTAACAACACTCTGTGCACTTTTATTTGTGCTGTTTTTGAGCTTGAGCTCCATAAAGATTTTGCTTCTGTAGGGAATACCCCTCAGGAGCACTTCTTCATTTACTAATAAAGCAGATTTTTATAATTTTTGTAATTCTGAGCCTTTTTGGTAAGGTTAATTAAAACACTCAGAACAGAGTGAGGTTTTGCACTCGCTGGAACAAGTTGCCTTTGATTTTTAATGAATTATACCAAAAAAAAAATCACAACTTTCTTTTGCAATATTCTCTTGGTCCTGCAATTTCATTGAAAAAAATACCTAATAACACTGCAACATGCATCACAATCTTTTAGGAAAACTGTTGTGAAATCAGGCATTTTAAGTTGCAACAATCCCAAAAAAGGCCTGCGAAATCCTGAGAGTCAGACTACAAACTCGTATTTTATATACTTCTTATTAACAGTATTTTTAACCTCTCTCTTATCTGTACTTGTTCTGTCCTTGTGCTGCTCCAATAACCAACTTTCCCTTTATGGGGATCGATAAAAGCTTATCTTACTTATCTTGTCTTATGATTAATGTATGCATACAGTTTCCAGCAGTGTTCTGAAGTTGTAAAGAGTTCACTATTGACATTGTTAACAGTTGCCTATGTAGGTTATGATGCTTTCATAATTCATTTCTGTTGTTGAACCTCGACTCTCATAAAGTCAGAATCACTAGTGACGTGGTAATGAAGTCACAGGCTGCTTGTGTTATTTATTGGTTATAATGCTGTTGTTGTATGTCCATGGCTGCTGTTGGTGACACCAAAAACCTCACAGGTCTCTCTGTATTGTTCTTCTGTATTAAGCAGTCACATCTGACACCTTCAGAATTCTAGTAAACACATTTTGCAAGTGGACTTTTCCAGCCAACCCTAAATTTTACATATATGAAATCCATCATAAATGTTGACCATGACCATTCACATCAATATTTTCTCCATTTTCAAACAACTCTGCACATTCTGAAAAAGAAAATGTGTGACACATCCACACTTGAGGCAGACAGGAGATCTTCTTTTACCAAACCCAACTATTTCACTAATCACTTGTAGTGCCAATACTATAATTTCTGAAATATAAACTATTAGGAAAATAGGTCTGTCACTTTCTGGAGGACATTATACAAAAATATCTGAACGCTAACAGCCTCACAATAAACTCAATAATGTAAGTGAAAAACAGGATAAAATTAACAAAATCATGTGAAAATACCTGACCACAGATCAGGTAAAATAGGACAGAGAAGCCAACCATACATTGTCAACTCTAGCAGCATTGCAGCATTTCCATACTCAGTGTAGTACAAAGAGAAAGTGACTTGTCCAATATTTTCCTTTTAAAATGTGAAGCAATGATCCAGGAATATGGGTGTTACTACACATGACTGACAGGAAGGGATGTGTGTATTGATTAAGTCTGAAAGTGTGGCTATGAAAAGGTCTTCTTGTGTGTTTGAGGGCTACAGCAACTCAGTGTGTAGGCACAGACCCAGTGGATATGTTTTCTCTGTTCTTTTGTCCTTAATTTACACAAAAAGAAAAAAAAAAACCTCAGCACCATTAAGTCATTTCAGGGATTTTTTTAAACATAATTTCCATCAGTTATTCATCAAACCTCTTAAGAATTTAACCAGTAAGAATTTAGAAATATGTCATTAGAATAACTTCAGATATTATATTTAAAAAAAGAGAAATTCCATCTGGATCTTGGGAGGATTATGAGGATTTAATGTAAATTAAAAAAATATATTACTCTCTCACAAAGGCTGGAGGTTACATGAGTTAACATCCTATAGTACATCTAAACACATCATGTACAGTGTACAGAGAAAACCAGCAACGAATCAAAAAATATGGGTCTTTTTTTCTGGCCTTACTAACATCATTACACCCCCTGGCTGGTGAATTAGTGTGGAAACATGTCGTCCTGTGCTCTTACATAGGCTACACTTGATTAACATACTTTAGGATCCCATACCTTACTGATTTAATTTTATTTTTCCATTTTCCAATTATGAACAAGGGAGATATTTCTACCATACCAGGGCAGTGGTCTTTCTCATGTGTATTTGTCTGTGGAAAATGGCTATTTTGCTTCAATAAATGATCATTTAACCAGTAATGACACTTCAGTCTGATTCGAGTTCTGATTAGGGCTGTACATATATAATAAAACAATTACATTGTGATTATTTTTGACAGATATTACTATTATGATATGATTCACAATTATTAGTTATGATCATTTTTATTATCATATCATATAAATGCATTTTAACTTTGTCAAATTCAGCAGCTTCTACAATTTGAATATTGCACTTGGTCTTATTGTAATTTTGATATTTCAATCAACTGTTCAGTCCAATTTGAGACTCTAAATTAGGGATGCATGATGCATGATAAATTAACTGATAGTGTCACAATTTTGTATTTTTAAAAAAAGTTCATATAATCTGTAATTTACGCACACCTGAGGGTAGGAAAGACTAAGATATAGTGAGCAAAGATGGATGATTTATTATTCTATAACTCTGTTCCAACCTAATCTGACACTCACTATTACTGCAAAAACAAACAACAGCTCTGACTCTTCAAATCTTTTTCTAATTTTCTAATATAGATCAGCAAAAATATTTCACAAATACACTTTGGCTTTTACATAGAATTATGCCTAAGAATTCAAATTACATGCTTTGACATAATCTGTCAAATCAAATATTACAATATTTATTGGCTCGTATATGGTAATACTGATAAAGCCTTTATTGATGGTAATACTGATAAAGCCTTTATTGGCTTAATCAGGAAGCAGGCTCAGCAAAATCTTTAGTGGAAAAATATCTGTGTGCAACGCAGGGCTGGAGGATAAACTTATTATAACTGGGGCTGCAAATTGTGAGCACTTTCCTTAACAGATCATTAATAACGACAATCAATGAATCAATTAATTGTTATTTAAAAACAAAACTTTGCTCTAAATCATCACTGTGAAATTTTTGCTGCTAATATTCTGTGCAAGCCAGTCTGCCTCTTTGTGCAATCTGCCTTTGCAAAGCAACACTGTTTTATATTGTTTCCCTTTTAATTATATAATAATGCTACACACCATGTGTGTATTACAACTTGTGTGTAATTGTTCTGCACAGCTATCCATCTGTATAAGTGAAAGGTGTATACAGTCTTGGGTGTACAATTTTGTCAAATTTAGTACTTTATATTTTTTAATTCTTTGATATAGATATTTTTTCTATTTTATCATAGTATTATAAGTATTCTACTGTCACTCACTCCCTTTTCTATCTGTGCTATTTGAGCTGCTGTGACATTCGAATTTCCCTAAAGTTTATCTTATTCTGTTAACTGGTCTTAAAAATTTAGCTTACACCAAAAAATACCACATGCATTTAGTATTTTTTGGTCAAAGCTTTTTTTCCCACAGCAACATAATGCATATTCTCTGACAGCATTACACAGCCTATGACACATACAGGTGTAATTAAACACATATAGGCTGACAATCTGTTATATTTCAGAGCTTTATTTTATAGTATAGATCAATTAAATTTTACGTGATTGATCAAATCCTTAACCATTCATCTATTAATTGTTATCATCCCTTATGGTAACCCAATATTTTTTCCATGAAACTGACTAGATGTGTTCTAGTGGTGTGCACCTTTAGGAGAACTAGTTTTCAACTGATTGTGACAGTTACTGGAGGAAACAGCTTTTAAGATTTTAAGCAAAGATGCTGTCTTTGATGAAAGTGACCTTACAGAGGTGTAGACACTGTGCAGGAGTTGCACACTGGAATATATCGGAATATAAAATATACATATTTAGTTTTAAGATGCAAACAGGCTAATGAGAGGTCGCCTTGAGTCCTGATATAATGCCCTCCATCCATATGAGAAGAGGCTAAGCTCCGCCTTAGACTGGCCACTTTCACATTAAATAGTGAGACCGCAAATGAGCCAGTGGAGAAAGTAAGACTTCTAAAGACATTGATCCAGACAGAGGGAGAAAATCTTTAACGTGTCCAGCAGCCTTTTCTCTCCCAAACACACATCCTGGCTTCTTTTTCACTGAGAAAGCACAAAGTCTGCCTGACACCCGACACCGAGCAGGAATGGCTGGAGCAGAGCGGAGAGGAGCTGCCGAGGCCCACAAACAGCCAGGCTGCTTCAAACTTCACTACAAACTCACAACTACAGACACTCATACACACACACAGCAAGACGACTGAGTAAGTTACACTTGGCTCTATCTTCAGTGTGCCGCATACAACAATGCAAACTTTCACACTTTCACTGCAACTATTGTGTTGTTGTTGTTGTACCCTTGGGACATAAAAAGCTCAAGTTAGAGAGCAGGAATCACAGCTAGCGTCGCTTCAGTGTGCAGACGTTAGTTCGTCTGAGGGGTGAAGCTCACACTCTGTGGCGTGTTAACTACTACGTTCTTATCGTTCTCCACAGTCCCTGTTCCCTCAGGATCCATGTTGTGAACAAAAAAGTGAACGTACCGTGAACCGCCGACAGCAGCAGCAGCAGCAGAGCGCCCATTTCAACTCCTCTGCGCTTTAAATCCAGAACTCCCATAACTCCATGTTCCAATATTCACTCCTTAATGAAGCTCCAGAGACGTCCTCTGCTCCCTGTGGACATGAACACACCTGGGCCTGGACGAACTGCTCGGTATGTGTCTCCACGCGTGTCTCTCGGTGTCTCTGTGTGTCCTCTCTGTACACTGGACTTTTTTTTCCCCCCAGTTAAGGCGCTCGCGCTACTTTATACTTTGGACTGTCGAGCTCGCGCACGGAGAGAAAGGGCAGGCGGACGTGGTGTGACGTCATCCGACACGAGGCAACAAATTCTTTATATCACTACTTTGTATCAGTCTGATATCTGTGGCCATTTCCACCACTGACGGAAAAAAATATATCCTCATGGTACGTCATAATCATGAGAAATAAAGTCGAAATTATGAGATAAAAAAGTCAAAGTAAAAATTATGAGATTAAAAAATATGAGAGATATTAGAGATAAAAGATAAATTATGAGATAAAGGTCATAATTTTTTTTCATAATTTTGACTTTTTATCTCAAAACTTCGTCTCTTTATTTCATAATTTTGATTTACCATGGGGATATTTTTTTGTTTCAGTGGCGGAAATGGGCTTCCATAGTTATCTGTGTCATGTACAACAGCGTGTCCTGCTCTTTGCTTTAAAATACAGTCATGTCCTTGGCAACATGCTCGCTTCTAATAAAGTTTACACAAATAAAGGTGAAACAAAACAAATCACCAATTAAACAGTGGTCGAGTATTCAAATCCTTTACTTAAATAAAAATAGAAATACAATAGTCTACACATACTGCATTGCAATAAAAAGTCCTGAATTCTAAATGTCACTTTTTTAATTGGTTAAAAAAAACCACAATACAATAGAGACGGATAAAACAATAATTGAGACAGAAACAAAATAGGACAAACACAAACAAAACAAAACAAAACATAACAGAAAACAACTGGATTGATAAATTAACAATAAATAATGATGTGCAAAACTCTACATGGCACATAAAAATATTTTTAATAATCCTGATAATGATATTGATTGGTGGGGTGTTTTTTTTATAGTACATGTGTGTTGAATGATAAAAGGAAAAATAATAATAGAAAATAAGAACATTGCATTAAATGTGATCATTTAGATGGAAAATTTGCTAATAATAGAAATCATTGAAGTCAATGTTTTAGGCCAGATGATTTTTTTAGTGCACAGCTCAGAACTGATTTAAATATCAGTTCTCTCTCAGTAAACATTCATTTATAGTGCATTAATAATAAACAGTCATTCTTAACACTTTTCATCCATTAAGATTATTACTCAAGTACAGTTTTGACTTATTTGAACATTACTTGAGTTTTTCCATTTAATTTTATTTTATACTTCTACTCAACTAAATTTCAGAGGGAAATATTGTACTCTTTACTCCACTACACTTTTCTCATAAGAAAAAAAAACATGACCTGGGGGCTAGTTCACAAAAGCAGAATTCAGATATCCAGGAAAAGAGAGAAAGCAAGGCTCGACCTCGTCTACGCTGGTTTTATTCGTCTCATGATGGTTAAGCCAGGCTGAGGAGCACAGCTAGGTCAAGCCAGGTTTCAGTAATTCAGATAATCATCTTTCTTCAAAAGACCACAAAGTCGGTCATAGATTTACTGATGCTGAAATGGAAATGGAAGATGCTTCCTGCGTAGTTTACACCAGTGAGCAACAGGTACTAATGGAAGCTTACAAGGAAGTAAATCATACAATATGTAGAAAAGGAAACATGGTTGCTATGATAAAAGAAAAGTGACTGAATGTGTAAGTGGCTTAAAAAAAACAGTGCTCTTAACCAAAACATCATAATTATTACATCATTCATGAAGTTATTTGTCATTTGCACAAAGTAACAGTTGTATTCTGTACTTTGAATTAAAAGTGAGCAGTGGAATATGTTACTCGTGTGCTAGGAAATTTACTATACAGATTCATTAAAAACACTTTTAGGTGCAAATCTTACTCATTCTCTCTCTTCCATCTCTCTGTCTGTCATAAAAAGTTCTTTTCATGGCTGTGAATATTTACTAAACAAACTTTTATAGAGTTTATGTATACTATTGTATGGACTAATGGTGATGAGTTAATCCACGTCCGGATGAAGACTGCTACACAACTGATTACTGTTGTCTCTACATTCCCACATGCTGTTGTGTTGAAGCATCAGGGGGTGATGGTGTAGCAAGAAAGAAAGAAAGGAAGAAAGAAAACATTTTGAATACTGTTCAATAATGTCAGGTCCCATCAGGCTCGGGCACAGATCTCAAGCTCTAACATACATGAACATATACTCTGTATATTAAGTTCACATATTTTGTCTGTGGACCTTTTGTCCATCTCAGGTTTATGTATGGGAAGCCTTTGTGAAGGAGGAAACACGTGTATATAAGTCTTTACACATTACTCTTTATTACTGACATCCTTGAACACACCTTTGCACCTTTATCAGGTATTTACAATCATCTTTACAAACCTCTGACAATATGAACAGCAGTTTTCACAAACACTATACAACAGGAACAATGATTATCACCTGAATAATTATAAAAATAATCATGTGTTGTGTCAATGTTAAAGTAATAACAAACTCAACTGAAGTACATATAAGAAAGTCAAATAAAAATGAGTAGATAAATAATTAATTGAAGTTTAAGACTGATATTTGGAAGAGTTAGTTAGAAAGAAGAATTCAAAAAAAGGTAGAATTCAAAATGTAACTTAAGTGCAGGAGGATTATCAAGATGGACTTAAAGTATCAAAAGTAAAAGTATTTGTTGTGCATGCACGACACCTTTTAAAGTATTGTGTTATTAAAGAATATTCTGTTTATCACCAACAAAGATGTGTAATAATATTTATATGTTGTAGTCTATAAATAAATATTTTATTTTTTATTTTTTATGTGTTTGTTTGGGCTTTTAAGCCTTTAATGGGCGGGAGAGCTTAAGTGAGGACAGGACAGTGGGAGAGAGAGTGGGCCACATGCTGGAGTCAAACCCACGGCTGCTGCAGACGACTCACAGCCTCAGTACATGGGGCGCTCGCCCCATCACCTCAGCAGCAGGTTTGAAATACTTAGTGTACCACTGGGTACATCAGTACTGCATCATGTCATATAAGCAGAGAGCTGATTCAGAGATTAATCCAGGATTTCACAGTTATCTTGACTGAATTTAGCCTTGACTTGGTTTCAAGAAAGTAGTAGCACATAAGATTTATCCTGTGCAGCCAGTCTTCATTAATCCTGGAGCCTCATCTGTTTAGTCAGCAGTCATTCTGATCAGAAACCAGTGTGTTTTACACTCATACCATGTTCTCATGTATGCTTCTTTACTTTATCAGCCCACATTAAAAATCAGAATCAGAATCACTTTATTCGCCAAATGTACAAAGTACACAGGAATTTGACATGGTGATGCAGCGCAGTGGGACAAGAAAGTTAGAAAGTTTGAAGAGAATAAAAAGATTAAAGAGACTAACTTAAAAGGTTAAAAAGTTCAAGTTTAATACAAAAAATATGTACAAATAAGAATATTATAAACAAATAATACAATTTGAAAATAAAAGGTATGGATAAGATAAGAGTAATTATGTACAGTGTGAGTTCAGAATAAGAAGTAGAACCAGTTAGGAGAAATAAGCAAGCTGCACTCTGCTACACATTATAGTGACGTTAAGAGATGCTGTATCTACAGGTGAGATGTATTACTCACTCCTAGAGGGCAGGTGGGCCGGTTGGACTGGGATAGATTGGGATCCATATAGTGTGTGTGGGTCAGTGTGTTAAAGTGCAGCACTATCCTGACCTGTTTCCTGGCTCTGGCACACACAGGTACATTCAGTTAAGTTTATTATTATTTTAACATTGAGAACATCATTATTTTTTATAATTATTCAAATGATAATCATGGTTACTGTGATACAATGTTTGTGAAAACTGCTGTTCATATTGTCAGAGGTTTGTAAAGATGACTGTAAATACCTGATGAAGGTGCAAAGGTGTTTTCAAGAATGTCAGTAATAAAGAGTAATGTATGAAGTCCTACATACACATGTGTTTCCTCCTTTACAAAGGCCTCCCATACAGAAACATGAGATAGACATGTAACAAAATATGTGAACTTAATATACAGAGTATATGTTCACGTATGTTAGAGCTTGAGATCTGTGCCTGAACCCAACAGGACCTGACAGGACCCTACAGGTTTGGGTTGGGTCAGGCCGTATTTCTCACATATTTCATGGGCTTACGGGCTGTATATGGTTATTATTATTAGTGGTAGTAGTATTAGTAGTATTTTTTTCCTTTTATCGTTCAACACACATGAAAGACCCCTCTCCTGTTAAAAAAAATTCAATATAATTATCAGAATTATTAAAAATATGTATATGTGTCATGTAAAGTTTTGCACAACATTATTAATTATTAATTCTAGTTATGTTTTCAGTTGTTTGTTTTGTTTGTCTTTGTTTTTTGTCTCTCTCTCCATCATAATTTAATCTGTCTCACGATTGTATTGTTTTTTTGAACCAATTGAGAAAAAGAGTTATATTTTTGTATTTTATTTTATTTTGTATGTCTCATGGATATATGTGGATATAGATGGGATGTGCATCACCTTATACACATTTATGTCATATTTTTTAAAATATAGCAAAAAAAAAAGTGGCCACTTTTTATATACATGTATAAATATGTCTATATATACAGTATATATAGGATTTAGTCTCTCGCGTGACTTTGTATATAACTTAATGGATGCACGTGCGGAAGTCTCGCGAGATCAACGCCATGTTTACATCTTACCAGCTACATGCTACAGCTGATATTTCTGCTAAAAACATGGCGTAAATGGCGTCTTTTGTGGTTAATTTTTAATGTCGCGGCTCGTGGACACTTGGATTACACCACACAAGCAGGATGGAGACATTTTGTGTTTGTTTTGTGTTCTTTTTTTAACGTTTTATCCGTGGTCACCATTCACTGCCATTGTACTGGATGAGGCTGCTACCCTGTTTCTCCTAAAACTCCAGGATTGTTTTGTGAACTGAAGACCTTCACCCATCATCACATCGGCATAGTGGTGAGTACATACTGAGTGGCTTATTCTCACAAAGTGGAATATCACTTTAAGTAAAAACATATTTAACATATACTTGTTTTTTCAAGCATATATTGATATACTGTATGTGAGTTTTTGTGATTAAATCAGCATACGTATTTTGCCACTCCTTAAACTCTCCATGCTTGCCACCCTATAAATATTTCTTTAGATCCACCCCTGATAATTGTTAAAGTCTCTTCATTAAAGCGTATATACTGAACAGTATATTGAACATTACATTTTGAACAGTAGTCTTTCTTGCTACACCATCACCCCCTGATGCTTCGACACAACAGCATGTAGGAATGTAGAGACAACAGTAATCAGTTGTGTAGCAGTCTTCATCCTGGTGTGCACTAACTCATCACCGTTAGTCCAGATGTACAGTAGTATATGTAAACTTTATAAAAGTATGTAAGGTAAGTGATTGTGCATCAGTGCATCAGTTTCTGATGCTGATCCAATTTGCGCTCTTTCAGGAGAGTGTTTTAGCAAAATCATTTATTGCTCTCAAAAAACACAACTAGAAAAAAAATGAAGATAGTGACTTCAAAAATTACATATACAATAAAATACAACACTTCATTATTTAGCCCTCATTGTATACTGTACATAGATT
>JAJHUR010121561.1:0-26404 GCA_027495735.1 Lutjanus campechanus | reverse complement strand
TGTTAAACTGTCTCTTATCTTTTCTAAACTACAAAAAAAATGTAAGTATAAAGCATACACCAAGTAATTATGACTAGACTGGATTTTCTTGGTCGGTCAAAGTGACTGACTCAACATTGCACTGGAGCGATGAACTGAGACGGTGTTGGCTGATGACATCACTCGTAAACACAGACTATATAATGACAAGGTCAGGTATTTTTGCCAACAATATCGTTACTGTATATTTTTATCCGTTTTGATGTGAAAAGGTTGCGACCTCTTCTAAAGTTCCCAGATCCCTGCAGTCCCTCGCTAGCAGTTACATGTCCACTGTGGAATGTTCACCCACTTTTCTCACACTTCATGAGAAATTTCTGTCTCTTTCTGCTCTGTTTGCAACCGGGCGCTGTGAGCAGAACACATTTCCAGCTCCATCAGCTGTTAAGCAGCAGGGAACACTTGATGTTGTCCAGAAAGGCTCTGCACTTTGGGAAGAGAAAGCTTTTAAGAGCGCGTTGAGCAGTTCCAGGAGGATCGGAGAAGACAATTCTCACACTTAAGTGTTTCACCTGGTGTCAGGGATTTTTAGCTAATGCTGCAGTGTCAAAAGAGGCCATTACGCTCAGTTACATGTTAATATTTCTCTCAAATTCGCAGAATGTGCAAAATACTAAAAAACACACAGCCGCTTTATGCAGTGCACTGAAGTATATATCGTATGTTTCACATCTGGAGCGCTTATTTTCCATGACCCACTTGGAAACTCATAACCAAACTATATGCACATTAGATCATTGTTCTTTACTCTGTCCTAATTCAAAACAAATGCAGTACACTTATCCTTTCCTCATGCTCGATGGGTCACTGAATGTTTATGTATCTTTTAATTTAGGTTTAATCTGAGGGTTCTGGTGCTGTAGCCAACAGCCTCTATGGTTACAGAGAGGGTAATTGCTGTCCCCTGAAGATTGACTGTAAACGTAATGATGATGACCTTTCCATGGAAACCGTTCATGCTGATTGAATGGCGCATAATCGTCTCTACTTTTTCCATAATACATCCTTCTGTACTGGGCTCTCAACTTTGCCAGCGCAGAATAAAACGTGAACATCAGAGAGGTTTTTTTTTTCTTTCTTTCTTTCATTCTGATGACCACTGTCTCTGCAGAAGCTGTCTGCACACAACACTAGATTTAGAGCTCCTCGTAGAACTGGATGTCTATTGTCCGTGCTAGGGTTGTCACAATACCACAGTTTTAAACTTCCATGGAATACTAGTATTAAAAATACTTTTTTTCAATTCTTTTTTGTTTTGTTAAATTAGTACATAACAGTGCTGGTACAGAAAAAGTCACTGAATACTGGCTGGTTTTGCTGTAAACCAAATTTTAGGCAGGACAATAAAGATAAAGTATTAAAAGTATTAAAGTATTAAAGTTAAAAATTCTAAATTCTGATTATGATATGCCTGATTTGTGGTGTTGTTTTACAGTTACAGATGTACAGTGTTTTCTTCTCATGCTCTCAAAGAGATAGTTCTGATTTTGTTTAAGTGGGGTTGTATGAACATGAGTGGTTGTTTGTTTCTGTGTCCTGCAATGAAGTGGCGGCTTGTCCAGGGTGTACCCGGCCTTTGCCCAATGGCATCTGGGATAGGCTCCATGCCTGTCCCACCCCCACCTCCGGTGACCCATTAGGATAAGCAGTTATGGGTGATGGATGGATGGATGGATGGATGGATGGATGGATGGATGGATGGATGGATGGATGGATGGATGGATGGATGGATTGGGTTGTATGAGATCTTATCCATAGTCAGTGTATTACCTACAATAGATGGCAGTTGGCACGCCCGAGTTTGAAGGAGCAGCAGGAGTACTGGTGTAGGAGGCTAAGCAATGTACTGCTGTGGACAGGGTCAGCAGCAAAACATATTTTAGACACCTAAGAAAAAACGCTATCAGTTGTACACTCCATTTAAAATATTTCCATTATGATTAGACTAATCATTAATTGATTAATTGCAGTTAAGAATTTAACCAATTAAAAATGTATTTGTAAGTTAATGTAAATTATAATGTAAATTAATAATTAATCAATAGTCTAGAAATGTCAGTAGTTGTGCCTCATTTACAACCCTAGAAACCCTCTGTTGCTTTAGCCAAATATCATTCTCCTCAAACCAGCCAGATTCCATTGACAAAATCAGTCATTTTACCTCACAGAACACAGTAATTGCAGGCGTACCACTGCATTGATTGGTCAGTTTGTTTGAGCTGTTTGTAACTTTGGTGTTTTAAAGGGTTAGTTTGGATTCACCCAAGTTACACAATAAGACAAACATAGCGGTGGACTAGAAACTCTGATGTTCTGCCAGGTAAATGACTTTCTTTGCAAAGGGAGTCTGGTTGAGAGAAACAGAGTGATGTTTGGCTGTTTGACGGCAAGATAAAGCTGTGAAAGTATTCTAAATATAGCCTGGACTTTAGGCAGGCCTTTATGACAGATATGTACCTCATACAATCCCATTCAAATAAATAAACTGAACTATCCCTTCAAGATAGTTTTTATAGTGTAGAAAGGTGGCTAATGGATAGACAAGGTGTTCCTGTTGTAATTCAGGCTGGTGATGAACTGTATTAAGCTCAAAGAAACTCGATGGAGACTTGAGACTTACAGGGAGCATTAGATCTTACTGTAAATCCTGCTAGCATGTAATGAGACGCTGATGATTCTACCAGGTCCTCCACACAGTTCTGTGAGCTAAGCACAAGCCTTAAAGACGATAGGGACACCTCAGTAAGTCAAATATTACTGTCCCAGGCAGGAGGACCACACAATGTACCAGACAGATTGTTTTCTATCAAGTTCTAACCTTTTCTGCAAACAGTTAACAATTTTCCTTCTTATAAATCGATGGAAAAGTACGGTCATACTTCACTTTGCTGGTATTTCATTTCTAAAATTTGTCAAGACAGCAACAATAGTCACGACACATTCCTCCTCTGTAAAACCTCTGTGGTTTGTCAGCACTTGAAGCACGGAAAAGAAGAATTAGGAAAGTTGGCCTAAGGTCCATGTGATCTCATTACCCCACAAATTATGTTAGTACAACATAATATGATGTCATATCACTCCCAGATATTCCTGGAATGTTGCTCTATACAAGAGTCGAATGGAGTGCATTTCCCTCAGAGAAACCTCTTCAACTGATTTGTTGGGGTTGGCTCTTGCAACACGCTGTGTGTCTGTGAGACGTCTGCTGGTTTCAATCAAGACTTTCCAAAAATAAAGAAACAAAATTCCTAACTGTCCGCCAATTAATCTCACATGAGTTACTGTCCTGTGCGTGTCTTCGGTTAGAGCAGCTTTGTCGCAGAAGTCCACACATTTTAACAATGGTGGAATTCATTGGAAGCCATTGTGAAGCTTTGGTTTTCCACAGAAATCTTGTAAAAAAAATAATGCTGGTTGCTGTTAGGTCATAAACAATCCTGTGCAGTCTTGCATGCAGGAAGAAAACACGTTGTTTGTTGGAGACACAGAGCTCGTTTCGCTGTGAATCTGATTTGTCAGGTTGAGACAGCGCTCTGATCAATTGGCAGATGTATCTGCGGTTGCCTCTTTTAACTCCAGGAACCAGAATGCACGACCGAACTCCCAAGAGTCACCAAGGCAACTTCAAGCATGTTTTTGAGCCTGTGAAAAAGTGATGACAACACCGACTGATTATGCTACAGGCAGCAGTTCAGAATAATTACCTGCCAACATGATTCAGTGTCTATATTTAATTTTGGTCCCCTTTTGGAACATATAGGTCTTTTCCACAGCAGGCATTTTGACACAGAAAGAAAAGCAGAGGTGTAATTAATAATAATTAGCAACATTAATAACGACTACCCTCCATTTTCCCTCCAGGTGATCGACTTCTATGGCCCCTGTACATGCTGGGCCTCTGGAACGGGACACTTGATGGAAACACGCCATCGTTATTAATGTTACTAGTTGCACCGGTGCTTTCCCTGCTATGACATGCCAAAATATACGCTGTGAATAGGGTCTATACAGTTCTTTTAAAATGGATTCAGTAGCATGAAATGTTTTCCTTAAAGACCCACTATGTAGGACTTTTCTTAAAAAAAACAATGTATAGATTGTCACTAATGACCCACCAGAAGTGTGTGGTGGTGTCTGTATCTGCAGAGACCCGGCACTCTTCCTGTGTTCTCATACTTCGCTGTGTTCAGGATGTTTCTAGGCATCAACACTCGGGCAGTGGTCTGTGCCCCCAAAACAGTGAGCAGGTTGTAAGGTTGGGAAAAACGCACTGATCAATGGTTGTATCTCATTCTGTGTCTCTCTCTTCTGCTCTCCTTCTGTGAAATTATCGGTTATCTTACGGAAAAATCCATGTTTTGCATCCCCACCATTTTTGCTGTCTCATTCATTGAGCCAAGTGGTGTGTTTAAAATTAGTTTCTGCCAGTCACTACAGTCGTCTCCAGCAGAGGAGTCCAGTGTTGCCCTGCACATTTGGCACATCATGTTCCTTTTTCCCTCCCTTTTTCACAAATGTGAATGTTCAGTTATTGGCAAATGCTGCCATTTTCAATTAAATCAGATGTTCAGAGGCAAACAAAAGCAACATGCCGTGCACAATCAGCATGAACTGCTGTGTTTAAGTTTATTTCTTTTGTAAAAGTAGAGCATTTGAAGCAGATTTATATTGTTTTAAGAAAAATGCAGAATGTTATATTCAAAATTCTGTCATTTCCGTACATGTGGCAAGTTTCCAAAGTTAGGAGGGGGGCTATTTGCCATGTAATGCTGACATGTCAAGAATTGCTGTTTATATTTGTGTTTATGTTCTCTTTAAACTGTGAATGGAAGGCTAATAGTGCTTTGGTTTTGTAATTAGTAATAGGTGGGAGGTCAACTACATCAGTGGGGCTCTGGCTGACATCTGGCTGCCAGATTGAAGCTGATGTCCTGTTGATGTGGGAACATGTACAGCTCACGTCTCACTGCTCGCTGTTTGAATGAAGCCTATGACTTAGTGCTTGATGGTTTCCTCTCAGGCCCACAGCTGTCTATGGGGAAGCAAGAGGCCTTTGAGATCTTCATCAGGGACCATGAGGATCATCTGACCATTGAAGACAACAAGAGCCTACTCAAACAGAGGTTAGTGACGTAGGACAAGGTGTCTGACAGTTTTGATAAATTCACATTCTGATATTGTCCAAACACCAGGCAACATCAGCAATGTTATCAGTATCATATGTGGTGTTCATTTTTAGCTGTCAATCAGTTATAGTTTCTCATAAATCACTCAGCGAACATGCGACAGGCCACTTTAAAACCACACACAAACATATGGTACACATGCATACACTGTACACGCAACAACAAAACCTCCTTATTTGATAGCCACCAACATCATTGTAACTCAAACTGGGGATTTTTTTCCTGCCAGATGTCTGAGCGAAACCACAATGAAAATTAAAACATGACCTGCTAGTTCTGCGAGCATTTTTCGAAAGCGCTGTATTTCAGCGAGAGCCCAATAATTTAACAACTTATTAGGGCCGCTGCTAAATTAAATCAATTAAAATTTGTCGCTGGGTGAGGATGGTAATCTTCCAAAACTAGAATATTCTGAGATTGTAATGGCACAAATTTATGAGAAACTAGAAGACTTTAATCAGTAGAGTGTAGATCCCCGCCAGGCAACAGATGCTGAAGAACCTACTGCAATGTCACTGCAACTCCCAGGTGCAACCAACGGAGATTTGCAAGGTTCCGCCAATGTTAACATGACCCAGATTTACGTTGTCCTGAACTGAAACAAACTGCGGCTCCTAGTGGTTCTCACTGTACATGTGTGATTCCAGTGAAAAACTTCCAGGTAGAACCATGGTGCCTTCACTTAGAGACTGTTTTTACAGAGGAGGACAGAGGGCTGCTGAAAACTAGACCATTAGCAGCTGCAGAGGCTGCTAGGTTTGTAAAAACATATTGATGTCTGGAGTCAAAAAAACCTTTGACAAAAACCTCTATCTAGTAGAGTAATACATGTTTTATTAAGTACTTAATTCTGAATACTTTATTGCCTTGCAAAATGAGAAGAATCTTACATTTAGGCTCGTTCATTGTTATTTTACCACATCCAATTCATCAAACACATTTTTGCTGCATCTTCCAGTAACACCTGCATCCTCTTGAACAGGTCATCTGAGGCCAGAAGACTCGGGGAGGAACTGAATGAAGCCAGAAACAGAATCAGTAAGTTGTCTCAACATGTAAGTTGCCCTCCAGAAATCACATTACATTTTTAAGGCTGCGAAAACGTTCAGCTCCACATTTCATTTCATCGTCATCATTATCCTTCATGGCAAACAAAGGCTGTGGTGCGAGCCCCGAAGAACGCTGATAATTTCCATTAATGTTCTCCCAAACGACACCAGCCTACCTGCCTGGAAATCGTTTATGAACACATCACTGTCAGGGTTCCGTCTCCCCGGAGTGCAGAAATGTCGTTCAGCACATTCCTGAACTTTTCCAGGAGCAAGAGGCGTTCTGATTTCCACCCACCTAGTCTTCCAACCTGTGCTTTTTACTAGCCTGGCTCAGGCTGTTTTATGATGACTCTGTAAGCACACCCATGTGTTCTTCTGGGCAATGTCCCTGACAGGTAGCCTTACTGTGCCAAAACGAGGCCTGGCACAAACCCCAGGTTCAGTCAGTGCTGAGTGATTAAGTTTAACTCCAAGAAATCTACTGGGCTTCTGTCCGGAGTTTCTCTGTTGAGAAACATACATACGTACATGTGTGTACTACTGTGTGTCAACACTTTGACAACTTGGATAGTCCCTCGGCATGGATGGAGAATACTGAAGTAAAAATACTGTTATTTCAAAGAAATTCAACTCAAATAAAAGGAAAATGACTTGTGTGAAAATGTACTTAAAAGCTCGGGTGGAAATTACCTGAGGGACAGGGGTCGGAAAAACAGAGTTGTCCTCCTCAATATGTCATTGTAATCACAACCAAATAACATTAAATAATATAATTATGTGCACTGAAGGCACTTGTAGACACAAACACAATAGTGACCTCCAGTAAATAAGTACAAAGGTTTATTTAAAACACGCATTACCTCGCTGTGAATCTTGTGTGTCATAGCAGCCACCATAATGGGACACGGCAGCCACATCTCCTAATGCTTTGGTTTGTTACAAATGCCAGATTAGAGTTGGGTGATATGTTAAAATTTTCCAAACAACCATCGTCAGGCCATCAACCGGCGATTGGCAATATCTTCATCCCCCCTCCCGCTCAGCTATGAGCAGCAAGCCGCAAATTTGCTGTTATGCACGCTGCATATGTTCACTATGTCCAGTAAACAAAATAAACTTACAAAGTGTCAAGAAATGAAATATTCTCGTAGTTATTTTCCTTTTTGAATGGGGAAATACAACTGGTCACCTAAAAGTTTCTGTCTTTTACCGAACTAAAACGAGCTTAATTGGCTTGTTAAATCCTTGGAAAATTCACTTCCTTCAAACTCGACAGAAAAACATGTAAAACTAACCAAAACCATCTTTGTTAGTCTGCCTACTCTTCCAACAACCATCGACTCTGGTTTGGTCAAATTAAATCCTTACTTCACTGCGTGAAAAGAGTGTAAAGAGTCTGACTCTACAGGCTGTTTATCTTTCACTCCTCACTCAGCTCAGCACACTCATGGTCCGGCAGGTGGGTGTGTACTGCGCCGCTAGATGAGAGCGCGGCACAGAGCAGAGGCTGTCACTCTTGAGACCATTACGTTAGCAAAATGAAGTAACAAATATCTCCCCAAAAATTGGCCCAAAAAAGCACCCAGTGATGGATTCAGCCCAGGATCGATAGATGATATATTCATCCAATCGTCCAACCCTGTGCCAGTTGTGTGTTTATGGTACTGAATACTTGCTTAAATGAAAACTGTGAATTGTCATACCAAATATAGTATCTTTTAGTAACAAGGGTTCCCTTTATATACATTTAGTACAACAGTACTTCGAACTGAATGAGCTTTCTACAGTAACAATTAGGATGATCAAAGACACAAGAAAGGTCGTTCACACCTCATGTGAGGTGAAAAGACCCAAGATCCAGCGTGAGCATTTTAGCCAGACCCAGCATGGAGAGTACGACACCGGGTGACACGCAAAAACAAGGTATAATGGCTAAAAAATATTTTTACCCATTAAAAACGGGTGCAGGATGAGTAAAAATGGACTAATTGTGGATGGGCAGCAGATGAGAATGATAATAAAACACATATAATACCATAATAGACTTTTTTTTCCCTGGAGAAATCAAAAATGAAAATGACTGTGCAGTATTTTTATAACATTTATGTTCACTAATAGGACTGGGCAATATATAGTTATCATTTTGTGATATGAGATTAAATATCATGACAGATTTTGGATATTGTTGCATCATGAAATGGCACAAGTGCTGTCTTTTCCTGGTTTTAAAGGCTGGATTGCAGTAAAGTGATGTCATTTTCTGAACACTACCCGACTGTTTTAGCTGTTCTGTCATTTGCCTTTACCCATTTAGTCATTACATGTACTGTATATTACTGATGATTATTTATCAGAAAATCTCATTGGGTTAATATTTTGTGAACACACCAATTGTCATCCCTGCAGTATTGTCACAGTATTAAGGTATTTAGTCGAAAATATTGTGATTTTTACTCATTTTATCACCTCAGTCGCTTCCACCCTTTGGAGTACACAACATGTAGTCAGTCAACCTACATGATCAATAATTAATGATTTCGACAAATATGAAACTTCACTATCGTGATAGACTTTTCAACCATATTGCCCAGGCCTATTCGCTAATTCAGTAATATCAAGCCTAAACAGCTGCCAGGGTTTTATTGTGAAGGTCTGCAACACAACCCTTGACCCCACAGACAAACAGACGTCAGTGTTTGACCTGACTTTGAAGAACACATGGGTGCGCTTACTGATAGGTAAAACTGATGGCATAAAGGCAAATATAGCACCAGAACCTACATACTTACATGAAAGTATTGATTTTTAAAAATACTTTAAAAGTCCCAGTACATAGTTGTTGGGTTTTTTTTGTATGTATTTATATAATTCTCACATTTTTAACCCACTCCAAACCAGTTAACGACCCTTTTCCAATGCACCCCTCAAAAAATATCCATCATAAACACTAATGTGGTGACGCCTGCGAGCTAGTTCAGTCAGTCAACTCGAGCTGCTCCGCCTATCACATGCGACATACCTCACTCTCAGTAGCACATACCAAACGCACCTCTCCAATCTGGCGGTCTACTGTATTTATACTGCAAAACCTCCCATCTCTCCCTCTTCCTGCCAGTGCATTGCTGCCCGGCTCTTGCATCACGGCTTGCTCTTTCGATCCCACCACCACCCCAGCATGCACCTGCAGGCTCTGACAGGGGGTTCATGTGTTGCTCATCACTCACCTTACATCTCTATGTAACTTAACCTGCGGCGAGTGGTGAAGTCGGATCCTAGATGCCAAATTCAAATTATGTCCTGCTGAAATAAACATTCTAAACGTGAGTTGTCTGACTGAATTACTATCCTTCAGTTTTCACTGCGACTTATCTTACAGATAACATGCAGTGCTCAGTGTAGTATACTTTGTTGAGTATTTGTTTGTACAACAAAAGGGTTGCCTTGCATTTTTCCATACATCATTCTAGTTTATGGAGACCCCTAATCCACTTCATTGCACAAATGGCACAAAACTGATAATTTGTGCTTTCATTTAATATTGTGTGACACAATTAAATTATATTTTTATTGAACAAATTGTGGTTAAAACGTATGTTTTCAAATGTGTGTATCAGCATTCAATTTATCTACAGGAATATTCTTTTTAATAGAATGTTCAAGTATGTAGTTGACTGTTTAATAAGGTTTAAAACGAGTCAACATTCATTTGAAGTCACTATATAATTGACTAAATCCAGTAATGTATCATAACGAGTTGCTTTCGCAGGATTACTGAAAGACAAGTCCTGTCACCGGTGGCAGTAAGTCTAAATGATTTCACTGCTCTTTGGTTGAATTTTCCAGTAAACTCAAAAAAAAAAGAAAGAAAAAAAACTTAAAAATGTGTTATTAGGACTCGATCTGGTTTGCATTTACTACTGCAAGCTACATTTATGAATTTCCCTGGACTGTGTGTGTTTGTGGCTCATTTCACATGCCATTGAAATGGATACGCTTGCCTCACACCAGTGCCTGGCATCAGCGCTGCCTCAGATCACGCTTGGTGGTTTGGTAGCATTCGGCTGTTACCCTCACACATGCCAGCATACACTTATCACCCTTGGAATTCGGTGTTGTTTTTTTTTTCAACGTTCAGCCCACGAGGCGCTGACACAGCCATGTATCATACATCACACAGAAATCAGCTATGACATCATGTGAAATATTCATTCTTCAGATGTGTTCTGCAGACATCATCACTGGATTTACTAAATGAATGTAGTTTTTTGTGAAGATTTGAATTCTTCAACTGATTCAAATTTGGAAGGATACCCAGAAACCATCTTGACGCTGTCAGATATGATTACATTGTTAGCTACATGGAGCTGCATTCTTCCTAGATGAGAGACAGTGTTTTTAGTGGAACGTGGTTGCCTCTTCTGGATGGAAAGTAGTACCATAATATTTAGCCGTGTGTTTCCTTGCCATCTTGGAAGCCCTGCTTGGAAATTTTACACTACCTGTGTCTCATGGTTAATGTAGAACATGGAAACATTTAGCATAATATAGACAAAAGCTTTGTGCTGCTTCTCCTGATGGATGTACCCAGCGTGAGGGTCAGTAGCAGGGGAGAAAGGGAGAGGCGGTAGCCCGTGGAGACATCGGTGTCTAAACATTTCCCTGGTTTACAGTATTGTTCTTGGCCACTGCACATGGCTCTGGAATCCAATCCCACTGGAGGAGCATACGTTTCAAGCCCTTAGGTCCAAAAAGTGCGAGGATATATAGTATATTTATTCAGCGACGCATGACTTCTACAGCATGAAAGGTGTAGGGCAGCTGGAAAGGAGCAGCATCTCTTGATTTCTCTGCCACATGTGACAGAGCATCTGGTAACCGCTTTGGCGCTCCTGCTTTCATCCCCTGCTCACCTTTGCCGAAGTGACCCTAAGATCCAAGGATTTTGGGATAGATTTCAAGGACTGTTGGAGTCTAAAACGTGTGTCATTGCCAGGGAGATTGTTCCAAAGCACTTGTGAAGGAATTTCGCAGGAAAAATCTAACTTGATTCCTGCATCGCATGTGGTCACTAGATTTTACATGATTATCACTGTGCTTTACTTGAAGTGCTGATGTAAGCTGCTCATTAGCAGAGGTGGCAAATGTGAACACATTCTGTGCTCAAGTAGAAGTATAGATACTTGTGTAAAAAAAGAAGGTAGAAGTTGACAGATTCAACTTCTTTACTCAAGTAAAAGTGAAAAAGTACAGGCTCTGGAATGTACTCTAAGTATGAATGTAAAAAGTCGTCTTCTGAAGGACATTTCTACCAGCTGTTTCTGTGCAAAGACAACTGAACCTCACTTTTTCTCTGTTCGGGCCTCACTTTCTTGTCTGTTTCATCTTGATACATTGTTTTCATCTTGTTATGTCTTCTGTGTAGTTTTCAGTGATCCGTCTTTTTCATCTAGTTAGTTTTTCATCTTGTCACGTCTTGTATGTTGTTTTTTGTCTTGTTGAGTCTTTAAAGTAGTTTTTCATCTTGTTACATCTTTTTTGTCTTATTATGTCTTTTATGGCATTTTTGTCTAATGTACTTTTTGTCTTGTTTAGTCTTTTTTTCTTGTTACATTTTTACCTTGTTTGTCTTGTTACATCTTTCTCATCTTTTTACATCTCTTATGTTGTACTTCATCTTGTTTTCTCGTGTCTTTTTACATCAATTTTGTTGGTTTTCATCATGTTATGTCTTTTTTTGTCTTGTTACATCTTTTGTGTTGTTTTTTGTCTCGTTGACTCTTTCTGCGTTTTTCGTCTTGTTCTGGCTTTTTTTTGTCTGTTTACGTTTTTTCCATTGTTTTTTGTCTTGTTACATCTTTTTTCATCTTATGTCTTTTTTGTCATTTTTGTCTTGTTTTGCCTCTCATCTTGTTACGTCTGCCATGCTTAATATATACTAATGTACTCACCAATGGACACACTTTTCTGTGTCCTGTCCATTTGTGTTGAAATCAGTCTTGATGTTGGGAAGGCTGCACACAATGATCCAAAATGTTAATAATCAATAATTCCCTTCAAATGTATCAAAACTGAAGTAACAGTGTAATAAGTAGAAAGTACCAATGTTTGTGTCGAATTGCCTCAAATTGTTGGGAGTAAAAGTGTCAGAAGTATTTATTCTTGGTTATTTTCCACCTCTGCTCATTAGAGTGCTTTATATAATGTTCCTGATTTAGCTTATGGCCTCAGAGAACACAGCTGTCCAAGAAAAACACAGAACTCTTGTGCTGGTTGTTTATTACTCATATTATATTTGTGCACTTTTCCAAGATTTTCATACTACGTTGCGCTCTGACTTAAAGATTCATTCACTCTTCAAATACATTTGAATTGACACCCACCCAGATATTGAGAAACAGGATAGCGCTGTATGTATGATCCTTGGATCTTGCGCTCGCTGTGGCATTTGTGCGGAATATCACATTTAACCTCAACGCCACAAAAATCACCAAATATTTATTGAGGCTTGTAGCTTGAAACCGGTCCTCCAAGACGACGGCACGTCTCCTGACGATGTGGGGGGAAACCCTGCGTGGTTTGGAAGAGGTTGTGGTGCCGAGCCCACAGTCTTGTCCTGGAAGGGGTATATGAGCACTCATGTGTAATGAAGCATTGCAGTAAGCACACCGCACACCACTATTACTTGACACGTATGCAAATGAATCTTTGGTGGAATTTCTCTTGTCGTTGAGGGTCAGAAACACTGTTGAAATTGCAGTCAGTTTTTCAACATGTTTTCAACAGCAGTATTTCAACATGTCTTGACCAAACACTCTGTAACCTGAGATCTGTATATTTTTAGTCGTGTGGCCAACAGCACCAGAATTTGTTCTTACACCATGTTTAACCTGTTCAGAACCCAATTATGCTCTAAAATAAAAAATGTAATCAAATAAAAAAAAGGGGGATAGTCCACCACAAAATCAAAAATACATATTTCCCCCTGACCTGTAGCATTAATTATCCAACTGGATACTTTTTGTGTGAGTTGAGAATTTTGGAGATATGTCTGCCTTCTCTCTAATATAATGGGGACTTGGCTTATGGTGCTCAAAGCGCCAAAAAAATACATTTGTAAAATTCAAAACCAATGTTTCTTTCCAATAATATTGACCCTGTTACTCAAGATAATCCACAGACCTTGTTGTGAGCAGTTTCAAGTATGAACTACTCTCTTCATGGTGGGGGGCAGTGTTATGATCTGAGGTTGCTTCAGTTGATCTGGTCGAGGTTCAGCAACGTGTGCCCAAAAAATGAAGTCAGCTCACTACCTGAATATACTGAATGACCGTTTGTCCATTAAGGGATTTTTTTCCTTTAGATAGTCATCATGTGTAGCTGCGTGGCCTTCGAGTATTGAAAAACCTTCAGCATGTGCTATGACTGATGGGAGCCACACGGGTCGTGTTGGCCTCATGCGCTCTTTATGTTGCAGTTGCCTGCTCCCTGCACTTTTTCACCCTGTCAACATGCCATACTCACGGCATAAATATTTCTAAATCCTTTTAATGTTATACGTGAAAGGAGGAGACTATACATCCATTAGCTGTGGGTCATGTTCAAGAAAGTTGTGTCTGTTAGAAGACTTGGACTGCCCACCTGACCACAATGTAAAGCCACAGGGCGTCTCAGTTCATTTAAATTCTCAGCTCCTATAACTACTGATGCTGTATGAAAACACATGGCCTCCCAAACCCTGGTTCTTACTCTATAGGCGTCAGGAAAAATAGTGTCATCATGGCCACAATATGTCCCTGTGAGTCATTTGTAACATTTCACATCATCCATTCACGTCTCCACTGTCTACTGAAACCCCCAATAGTGGTCTACATTTTTAAAAAAAAGTGTTTGTAAAGAGTTTTGAAGGATGAGCTGTTCCGCCTGTTGCATTAACAGAATGCAACCAGTTTGAAAGTTTTTTTTTTTCAGTGGAACTTTGAGAGCTGATGTAAAAACCCAACCTGAAGACTGTGTTAAAAATTTTACACTTTATTAATCCCAGGATGTCTACACTCTCTGAAATGAAGGTGCTAACTTTAGCTATATAGGGTTCTTCAACTTGTTCCCATATGAGAACCCTTTTTGGATCCTGGTAGAACTTTTTATGAAGGTTCCTTTTGGAACTGTTTTAGAGATTTCTACCAAGAGCCCAACATAAAGGGTTATACCTTGAAACGATTTGTGAAAGGTTTCACTCAGAATCACTTGAGGTGAGGTGTTCTCCAGAGAACCCTTCCATGGTGTAATGATTCTACCTGGAGCACTCTCTGGGGGTTCCATCCAGAACCTTTCCATCTTCTAAGGGTGCTAACAAGGGCCCACCCAGGGGCTTCTACAAATAACCCTTTATCTAGAACCCACCCAGGGTGTTCTACCAAGAACCCTTTCATATTCCAGGGGTTTTATCTAGAATGCACCCAAGGGGGTTTTACCAATAACTTTTTTAATTTCCAGGGGTTTCATCTAGAACCCACTCAGGTGGTTCTGCCAAGAACCCTTTTATATTCCAAGGGTTTTGTGTAGAACACACCCAATGGGGTTATACTGAGAACCCTTTTATATTCCAGGGGTTTTATCTAGAACCCACCAAAGGGGTTTCAACCAAGAACCTTTTTAAATTCCAAGGGTTTCATCTGGCACCCATCCAAGGGGTTCTAACTTTTTATTCCAAGGGTTTTTGTCTAGAACCCACCCAACAGGGTTCTACCAAGAAGCTTTTTATATTCCAAGGGTTTGAAATAGAACCCACCAAGGGGGTTCTACTGAGAACCCTTTTATTTTATGGCACAAAAAACCCTTGACAAACAGTTTTTTCAATTCTTCTGCAAAGAGTTCTTTGGATGAAAAGGGTTCATAATGAAACCCTTTGTTTTACAAAGAATCCACGACAAACCAAAAAAGGCTTCATCACAAGCAAATGAGTCTGGGTAGAACCTCAGCCCTTCAGGAAGAACCATTTTGGAACTCTTATTTCTAAGAGTGTATAAGAGACTCAAGCAGCAGATGTTTGTCTTAAACGCTCTCATTGTCGTCATCTTCTCTTTGACTAAGCAAAGGCTCTAATCCAGCTGTTTTACGGCACCATGAGAGGTGTTTCGTGAAAAGGTAGCTCCCCACACCCCCTTTTTTTGTCAAATGATACTTCATCTGGATTTCTCATTTTTGGACGTCAGCTTTTTAGATTGGCGACAGGATCATATTACAGAAAGAGCTGCAGCTCAGCACCGTCTACATGTGTATAAGACCTGAGGGACTGTGATGGAAACTTTCAATGTCTCTTTTATCTTCTAGTCTGCCTCGTAATTATTCTGGTCATTCACTCAACTCACCATCACCATCTTTGATCTTTGATCTGAAATGATCTCCTTTTGTCGTCTTGTGGTAAAAGTACCCCTGAACAGTCCTACACCAGTCAGTGTGGTATTTCAGTCTAGATTGAAATGGCTTCAGATTTGGCCTATATAAATCTGTTTTAGTCCATTTATTTTACAGTTGTCTTTTACCAGTGAAGCGTTGCATCAAAAATCCAATATCTTCAATAGGGCAATTAATTAGGGGAAGAGAGACAGTAAAAACAGAAGAACAGACACAAATGACTTACCCATATGTCAACAGTATTACTGCCACAAGAGAGGCAGTGACCCAAAAACCCTCCCTCGTGTTGCTTCCAGGCTCACTGGAGTCACAAGAGTTCATTCTGAGGACTGTGGAAGTTTGTAACTCAGCAGTATGTCCCATCTTAAGTTAAAGGGACAGTTCACCCCACAGTCAAACGTACACAGTTTGACCCCTGGCCTGTAGCGCTGTTTATCTGGTGTTAGGTGCAGAGTTTTGGAAATATCGGCCATAGAGATGTAGAGATGCCTTCTCTCCAGTATAATGGGACTAAATAGCACAAGTCCTGCGTTGCTCCAAGCACCAAAAAATAAATTTGAAAAATTCAAAACCAGTGTCTCTTTCCAAAAATCCTTTTAGACAGAAAGTAGTTTTGTAAATTTTACTGCAGACAGAAATTAGTTCCTACATGAAACTGCTCACAACAAGGTCTGTGGATTATTTTGAGCAACGGGGTCATGATTTTTGGAAAAAGACACTGGTTTAGACATTTTCAAGTGTATTTTTTTGGTGCTTGGAGCAACACAGGTGTCATTTAGTCCCATTATATTGGAGAGAAGGCAAACATCTCCAAAGCTCTGCAACTCACACTGAAACCATAAAGATGGATAAATAGTACTACAGACCACGAGAAAAATATGTATTTTTGATTTTGGGCTGCTCCTTTTAAGATAATCTTGTCAGTGGTCTAATAAAAGATGCTATAGAGTTGCTTTATTGGAATTTTAGGATTCAGTGTGTATGAAGCTTGAACTACACTAGAGACTAAAAGTGAGAGTACCTTGACTTCTGTTGCTTAGATTTGGACTTTTTTTTATGTCTCTTATTCCTTTACCATGCTCCTTTAGTGTGGATTAGACGACTATATCTTTACCTAGGTCAGTCACTACAGCCTTTCATCTCTTCCCCACACTGAAAAACCTGTCAGTAGCCATGTTTCCCTCAACATGTTTTCGTGAGTATTTTGAAGTACCGCATTAGAAGAGGTTGATGGAAATAGCCAAAGCAAAAAAAGAGTTCATGTGCCTACATGGAACTAACAGAAATGCCAACACTTTTCTTTCTACATTGTTTGTCAGCGCTTCAGGTTTGACTGGTGCTCTTTTAATTACGTCATTTTATTGTTTCTACTTCTTCCACCATCTACTGCTAATCTTAATGAACCAACCCTTAATAATCACATAATGGTAGTCAATGGAAACAAGCATTCAAGTGCATTTTCTTTTTCCGATTTACTTCACATTCAGTCAAAATTTGTGATTCATTTAGATGGAAACATGGCCATTACTGCTAACTGAAGCAAGACACCAGTTACAAAACAGTGACTGTTAAAAGGCTCCCGTGGGAATCATTTTATGACTGGCTGATGTTGAAATCTTTCAAAGTGCTATTACTGAAACTATTTTGTATGAAAAGAATTTGAACAAGCAGTGGATTTTAGACAAAGTTAGGCAGTCCTGCTAAATTGTCATTTTTAAGTAAATATATGGCAAGATATTAGAATTATTAAGCCAAAATATCCTGGATATGGGTGCTTCCAGAGCCGCTGCAGAGTCTGCAAAGTTGTGATCAAGGTTGGAACAGGGTTTAAGCCATGGTATCATGGTTCCACCCATGCAGCTGGCCAAACCGGCCACAAGCAGGGTTTAGCAATAGATCATGACGTGGAACCCTTTGTTTATAGAATCAAATAACTAATTAAAACCAAACCAATCAGAAAAAAATGGATACTTTAACAAATATCAGTGTAATGAGAACCACTTAAAATGACAGAAACCATCTTTGGAAAATATCTATTAGATGTGATTTTTTTTAGTTTGGCCCATGTCCCATCTGCTAACATGGAACGGGGCGGGGTTTGTGACCTATACTGCAGCCAGCCACCAGGGGGTGATCAGTATGTTTTGGCTTCACTTGTACGGAGCTATCATGGTGTCCACCTCTATATATAAGTTCCCATTAACATTAAAAGTTCTCACCACAGTTCTTACCCATAATGTTGCTGCTTGAGTTTTCCTCCCTACCTACCTGCTTCCTGCTTCACACTTCTGTCTGTAACCCTTCCAAAAGATTCTGATGATTTATTGTAAATTGTCTTTTAAAATGGTGCCTCTGGACAGGCACAGGTGGTGATAATGTGACGTATGAACGAGAGTAAATTTGGGTAAAATGTTTTAAAAATCTAAGTTGTTTTTCTTCCCGTCTCTCTGTCTTTCTCAGACGAGTTGAAGAAGCAGTTAGCGATGCAGAGGAGGCAGAGGGCAGCTCATGGTAAGATCACACTGACAGTGGATATTCCCACGATCAAAACTTAAACCATATGTCTACAGCAGCATATTATCCAACTCCATATGTCCACATCAGCAGCTAAACAATGCATGTACACGTGAAGCAATTAAATGCATCATCATACAAAATCTCCATATGTCGCACTCTTACCTTTTTGTCGAAGAATCCAGGTTTACACTCTGACTTCAAATTCAGACACTTGACTCCTCAAGTGTCAACTGAAAAGACGAACAAATCTGTCACAAATTCAAACTCTGTTTATTTTCTTTTTGATATCGAGCTCCTTTCAGAATGGGGCGGTAAACATTGTGGACACGAATGTGGGTGCTCTTGTGCTGTAGCTCATGTGCAGCAGCGCCCACTTCAAAGCCCTTGCAGTAGGCTGCGCTGACTGAGAGCTTAGTGACCAAAGACTGGGCGTCACAACTCTGAGACTCCTTTATTTACTCTTTTCTGACTGTTTTGATCAGTGACATACATGCTTTGATGGGGAAATCTGGTCGTAAAGCACACAAACATCTCCCTCCACTTCAGGCGCCAAGGGCTTTTCTTGTTATTTTGAGTCGGGCATCAGAGAACAGATCACAGCAGCGTGGCTTCTATTATGCAGAGTCAGTATTTAGAGCATTGTCTGTGAATGAAGTTGATTCACATGCACACAACACATGCTTGTACAGAAGCCCTAAGAGGCAAGTGAGGGAGAAAAAAAAAACACATTTTCTAAGTCTGATCTAAATAGTTTTCTCTCCTGTGTTTAGGACTGAAGAGCAGGTGAAATTTTTTTTTCTCTTTTTTGAAACACTTTATTAATTGTATACAGATAGAAAAGTAGCACACAAGACATTTTCAGTTTTTTCAGTATGTCCTCTCAACCCAGAATCTCAGCCCTTAATCCCCCAGCTCACACCCCTGCCAACAAACCCCTTCAGCAAAGCACAACCTGGAGGCTGTGGTAGTACGAATAACCAAGACACCAGTAAGGATATAAAATGACAATGGAATTTGGTGTAAGAATTGAAATGATAAGAATCATAGTAAACTGAAATTCATCTGTTCTTGAGAATTGGGACATTTTGGTGATGTCCCACCAAAAAAACCTGTAAAAAAAAATCATTAATGCCAACAGTCATAATGAGCAGCTATTTTATTTTTAAAAGTTGCTCAGAGTTCTCTTAATGCTAACCAAAAACACATTTTTAAAAAGTTTACCAGTGCTTAAGCAGTATTCCGCCTTTTTTAAACCAGGAAGTGAGACGGGTAGGGTATAGCTAACCCTTTTTATGCCTGATTAAATCATGTTTTTTTTTTTTTTTAAATCAAAATCTGATAAATGTTTTCTGGCACAGAACAAGTTTAGAAATTAAGTTTAGAAATGCAATTACATATATTCATAAATAGCCACATTGTTAAAGAATACATTTTTACCAAAAAATGGAATAGAGTCTTGGTATTAACAATTTTTAAAGTTTTTTTCACCCATTTTTTCAAGAATGCGTGATTTTTTAATTTTTATCTACAACATGTCCACACTTGTGTCTGTCTTTAAAACATTTGCCATGTCTTCTGCCTATCCCACTCAACTATAGGTGTGATTGGGAATCACACAGAGGCTGATGAGGAGGTCGACCCAGTGGAAGAAAACCTGTGCAAACACATTGAGCAAGAAAAGAAAGCGTGAGTGTAGTAAAAGTGCATTTTAATGTATTACTACACCAAATGTTTTCGTAGTTTCTCCCGAGACCCTGCTTAGATTGATTGGTCACGGCAGACGCTGTTTAACGTGAACAAAAGATGAATTTGGTGCCGATAATATGTCCCGTCAGTTACAAGAGCACCTTTGGCCGTCTGAAAGCACTGAGGACAGAGATTGAGCACCTGCAGCTGTTGTTGGAGAGGGCGAAGGTGAAGCTCCAGAGGGACTTCCAGAAGTGGTGGAACCAGGAGGCTTCCAGTGTGCAGGTGACTTTACTTTTCTCCACCTATCTATGTGACAACACCACATAAAGCTTCCGTAAGCATGACATAATGACAAAGCTGGTGTGTCGAGGACATGTTAGTGACATTAGACAGGGAGGATTGTCAGTTCAATTTTGTCTCCATATTTATGGCTGTTTGCTTTCGTGTGTTTTCTGAGTATTTGGCCTCCACAGACACATTAGTGTGCGTGTGCAAGTTGATACGCATGTGTCTCGGACTACGGAGGCTTTTACGGCACCAGTGTGACCCTTGCAGCCTCTGTTCTGCATCATGCTGAATGGGCCCAGGTGGGAGGATATGTAGGAGGCAAATACACGGAAACACATTTGCACAGTGTTCCATGAGACCCAAACTAGAGCCTGGAGAGCAGCTTAGAGGCAACACAGCAACATCAATACAGCAGTTTGACTCCAAACAAGGACAATATGTTCATGATGTTTCTCAGCAACACAGTGGGGGATAACAAATGAGTCAGTGTTTATTTTGGTCCTAAATAATTTTGTGCGCATTTTTAAATACTTAAAGGGATCATTCAGATTTTTTTGAAGCGTGAAATACTTATCTATAGTCAGTCAGTGAATTAATTTTGAGATGTAGCAAGAGTACCAGTGTAGGAAGGTATAGGGTTGGGTGATTGGACGAATGTATCATGTACTGGTGACGGGATGCATCCATCCCCAGTTGTGTTTCTTTGCCGATTTTTTTGGAACGATATTTGTTACTTTATTTTGCTGATTTAATGGTCTGAGTCTGCCAGACTCTAATAACAAATTGCTCAGTTTAACCGTTATAAACATCGACTCCTTTGAAAAGATCATTAAGAACTTCTTGTGACTCATAAACAGACACTTAGTCATTCAGCAAACATTCCGCATTAATTTGAACTTCAATAAATGTGAAACAGGCAAACAAAAAGGCGAGCATGCTGACTGCAGAGAATCTACTATTTCAATTTAACATGTTTCCTCAATCTCTGATGACGTATCACAGTCATTTCATGATTTTGTACAGAAAATATACTACACATCTCTCCTTTCACTTCACTTCCTCACATTATTTATTCAGAATATTTTCACAGCTTTACCATACCGTCACACCACCTTTTCCAATGGAAAACCATTATATTAGCCAAATGTTGCTCTCATCTCCATAGCAACCAGACTCCGGAGTTGCTTTTCTTCGTGCTTCACGTTAGTGTTTCAGAAGGTTAGTTCAGACTAACTGAAATTACACATTAACACAAACACACGAACCGATCGAGGCAGCGGTAGATCAACAACTCCCATGTTCTACGAGGTTAATTTACTGTTTTTCCCAACAAATTCTGGTGACTTTAAAAAGAGCAATAAAACAGCTTATATAACTGCAGTTTTCCACTAGAAAAGTCTGTCTGACTGCAGAGCAAAGCAGTGAAAACATTCTAAATACAGCGTACAATTGAACTGATATTGATTTGATTCTGCTGCTGACCCTGTCCACAGCTGTACATCGCTTAGCTTCCTACGCCAGTACTCCTGCTGCTTCTCTAAACTGGTGGTGTGCCGACCACCATCTGCTGTAGATAATACACTGACTGTGGAGAAGTACTTCACACAGTCCCACTTCAAAAAATCTGAACTGTCCCTTTAAGACACTTGTCCAGTATACTGAAAGACAATGCTGGAGAGAAAGATGAGCTGAGGATTCCGAGATTATGAATAACGCTGACTTGCAGAGAACTATGTCTCCTGTCTCGCACACTCTGCTCGGCCTTGATGGCTGTTGCGCACATTTCAGAAACCAACCACACAGACGATGTTAAGCAGAACATCTGACCGGCAGACACGGCTGGCTTCTAATCTTTGGTTTTGATCTTATGAATGGAGGGCGATATCTCACTCACATCTGAGCAAGGTTTGGAAATTTATCACTGAATGACACATGGAAAGAAGAGGAAGTCTGAGAGACAGGCCTTACGTGCGCAGTTTTGGTCCTCCAACGCAGGAAACTGGCCATTTTCCCTGCCAGGATACTTTTATCCAACAGCTTTGTTCGACCGTTTATTGCTCTGTTGTTGGAAAATAGTACACATGTAGCTGATTTAACTGTGTGTGAGTGGTATGATGCAGAGGACACACAGTACCTGATGTCTTTTGTTGCCTGTCTTCTGTTTGATTTGGCCACGTTTTACACGTTGGCCACGTTGTGTTCTACTGTCATCTGCGTCATCAGAGTGAAATGATGTTTCTGCAGAGTTTCCCTGGAATATTTCTCAAGAATTGTGCCTACAGGAATCGGAGCCAGAGGCCGCAGCCAGATGTCATACACGGTCGCCGAGCGGAACCTTGCAGCCATCTTCACCTGGCACTCCAGGATTTCGGTGAGACACATTTTCTGAGTGATGTCTGTCCTTCCATCCTTTCACCCCTGGAGCAGATATAAATGTACCCATTAAAAGACGCAGTGATCGCATAATTAATCATTCATTCTGAGTCTCTACTGAGTTGGTTACATACAAAAAGACCAGCCAGGTTACAAGGAAAAGCAACTTCCCCTCACTGACTCATTTCCACTCAGTTCATTATAATGTTATTTTTATCCTCTCACCATCTGTGCTTGAATAGCACTTGATTAATGGCCAACAACCTGCACCTCGGTGCTTGTTTCCAAGGAACAAATATTGAGCAAATGTTCATAGGTAATGTCATTGTGTCTGTTTGCTTCAATACAATTAGCCATTTAGCAACGATACAGTTGGCATTTGACATCCAATGTCTGCCACCAGTCTGGCATGTCAAATGTGTGTATGGCACATTCACAGAAACAACGACCACAGTGTTTGTCCAGGCTGTGTACACACTGGCCATCCTTCCCACTCAGACTACATCAGGGGATCTGCAGGTCATGAAAAGTCTGAAAGGGATCGTTCACCCAAAAATTCACCCTCATGCCAATTGAAGGTCGGGTTTAGTTTTTTAGCTCACAAAACACTGCTGGAGTTTCAAAAGAAAACAGGGCTGCGGAATCTCCCAAACAGTTGAAGTGAACGGTGACCAGTTTTCTCTGTACTGCTCGTCTGGTGTAATCCAAGTGTCCTAAAGCCCTGACATGCTGTGCACACCGTCACATCACACACACCCAGTTCAGACGGTGTGCATGCACGTATGAATGTGGCTCCAAGCTAAGGATCTACAGCGAACATTGAGGCTAATTCACTTTCATTGTGAAAAGCTGTGTTTTTGTACAGGTTATGAAACTGTGCTTTTTGTACAGTAGCATTAATTAGTGAGCCCATCGTTTGCTCCATGTAGCTAACTGAAGTAGTGCACTGTAAACTGCCTTGTGCATCATTTGCTGTCGCCCCAAAGTGAATAAATTCCATCCAGCAGGCCTGTAACCATGGTATTTTGGGGAAACGGAACAAGGTTTGGACGAACATACACCGTTGCTACCTAGCTAACAAAGATGAAGATTGACTGACTGGATGCTTATGAGAGCACACATCACATTTCAGTTTTTAGTGTTTATCTGGGTCCATGTTGCACTTATTTAATTAAATATATTATCAGGAAGTATTGGTTATACTGATAGAATGTGCCAGGGAAAAAAGAAAACAAAAACTTTTTTTTTTTTTTTTTTACACTGGTGTGTTAAAACTGATGTTGTGAAGCAGCCTTCCACTACACATCTGTGTAGTGGAAGGCTGGAAAGAAATTGTGGTCATGTATCTTTTCAGGATTGTGTTGTTATGGTTTTATGTTGAATTTCTTGCGCTTCTCTATGTTTGTCTTCTAACATCTTGGGACAATGAAGGGAATAAGTGTTTTCACTTTAACTTGTTTTCCTTTGGATTTTTTATTTGTGTCCAATAATCCATAAACAAAATCAATCAATCACTTTCATACTTTGTCAGGTATGATCATGAGCAGGTATTAAATTGTATTAAAATGAAATGATGTGGTAATAAAAAGGTCTTAACAAGTCTTAAATTTAACCCTGAACCCCTAAAATGTCTGCAAACTTCTTTGCATTGTTGCTCCCTCTTGTGGTCACAAGCAAACATGAGACAAACAGAGAATGACATTGAATACAGTCACAGTAAGACAGTCAGTACCTGCTGTAGACCCAACATATGGCTTTCATATGGACATTATACTGTGTTGCACCTATGGATGTGATTATGGTGTAATAATCTTGATGAAATTCTCTCTGAACTTGTTATACACAGTGTACCTGCTCTGAGCAGCACTGTGAGAGACTCTCCTGTAGACTCAGTCCCACATCCAAACAGCCCAACCACTTCTGCTCAGGATCTCAGGTCAGCCTTTCTTCACTTAATCTCTTATTTGTTTCCTATACTGGATTACACTGCACTTTGTCATCTTCATCATAAAATATTCATTATTTTATTTCAGAAGCTTCATCCCCAAAAGCATACCTCCCCTAACAGCTGTCCCAGCGTGGCAGGATGAGTCCCCGGATAGGAGGGGGACTGACTTCAGTCTTCCATCTGAGTGGAGGTACATGGAGGCCAGATTCAGCATGTTAGAAATTAATAAGTGGCTTTTTTTTTTAAAACAAAACAAAAAAAGAACAGCATATTTAGCTGATCATGAAAATATAGTTCATAAATTCATCATGCATTTTCTTATTTATTTATCAGATTGTTTGTTTTAATGCAACTCCGAGTTTATGTGAGTCTTTCATTGGTGCATGTTTTTATGTTGTGTTTGCATGTTATGTTGTGACATCACAGTTGGCGGTGATCTGTCAGTTGGCTTTGATCTGTCCATTGTGACATCACAAAACGCTTTGATCTGTCCACTGTGACATCACAAAGCGCTGTGATCTGTCCACTATGACATCACAAAGGGCTTTGATCTGTCCATTGTGACATCACAAAGTGCTGTGATCTGTCCATTGACATCACAACGCTGTGATCTGTCCAGTCTGCTGTGTTCATTCCTCAGTTGGACACCTTCAGTCTCCTCAGACATACAATTTGAAGCTGGACTGGTGAAGAAGAAGAAAAAAATAAAAGCTGCAAGCCAGTAATGTATGGAGTTGTTGTGGCCGCGTAGTTAAGCGATGGACTAGAAATCCATTGGGGTCTCCCCGCGCAGGTTCTGTCAGTTGGCTGTGATCTGTCCCATGTGACATTAAAAAGCGCTTTGATCTGTCCACTGTGACATCACAAAGCACTGTGTTCTGTGACATCACAGTTGGCTGTGATCTGTCAGTTGGCTTTGATCTGTCCACTGTGACATCACAAAGCGCTGTGATCTGTCCACTGTGACATCACAAAGCGCTGTGTTCTGTCCACTCTCACATCACAATTCGATGTGTCCAGTCTGCTGTGTTCATTCCTCAATTGGACACCTTCAGCCTCCTCAGACACACAATTTGAAGCTGGACTGGTGAAGCTTCGCCGTTAGTCCTCTGTGACATCAGAATGTGGTGGTCACACTATTGTGACATCACTATTGCAATTCTGCTTCCACAAAGTGCAGATAGAATAGAATAGAATAGAATAGAAATACTTTATTAATCCCCAAGGGGAAATTCATTTGTCTGTAGTAGTCTCATCTATTAGTATAAGAATTATAGAGTCTGATGGCAGTTGGTATGAAAGATCTTCTGTATCTCTCTGTCCTACAACGAAGAGAGAGGAGCCTTCCACCACCATTATTTCTTTGATCCATCAAGGTGTTATGCAGTGGATGATCAATGTTGTTTAGGATGGCCTCCACCGTCCTCAATGTGATGGAGGGATCACAGTTGTTGACCATAGATTGAAAGAAAAAAAAGCTGCAAGCCAGTCATGTATGGAGTTGCTGTGACCGAGTGGTTAAGGACTAGAAATCCATTGGGGTCTCTCCGCACAGGCTGTGTCAGTTGGCTGTGATCTATCCCATGTGACATTAAAAAGTGCTTTGATCTGTCCATTGTGACATCACAAAGCATTTTGATCTGTCTGCTGTGACATCACAAAGCACTTTGATCTGTCCACTGTGACATCACAAAGGGCTTTGATCTGTCCATTGTGACATCACAAAGCACTGTGATCTGTCCATTGTGACATCACAAAGGGCTTTGATCTGTCCATTGTGACATCACAAAGCGCTGTGATCTGTCCAGTCTGCTGTGTTCATTCCTCAGTTGGACACCTTCAGTCTCCTCAGACATACAATTTGAAGCTGGACTGGTGAAGAAGAAGAAAAAAATAAA
>JAJHUR010121560.1:0-29526 GCA_027495735.1 Lutjanus campechanus | reverse complement strand
GACAGTTAGGATATTAGTGTAGATTTCTGTATTTGTGTTTTTCCCCACTCAGCCTTGTATTCCTGGGAATTACATTCAAATGTGTGCCAGACTATAATCCTGGAGTCCCATCATCACTGTGAGGCTGACAAGGTGCCATGTCATTGTTCTGACAGCCCATTATTCTGAAACCCCAATAGTCCGAAAAATGTTCCATTGGACAGAAAGCCCATTTGTCTGACACCCCCGTTATCTTGAAGACAAATGCCCATGGCTCCAAAGGCCCATTGCACTGAAAATACACACTGTCCCTGCACCTGTTATTTCAGTTACTCCCGGCTCTGTCCATGGTGCTAAATCTGCGTTTTTTTGTTTTTTTTTACAATAAGAAATCTCCCTGGCCTTACACTAAAAGATATTTCTAACAGTGTTAGTGTTTCAGTAGTCTGACTTTAACCATAGTTTATTTATCCACAGTCCTTCCCTGACCTTAACTGAATACGAGTTTCCAACTATTGAACTGCATCATGTGGCATCAGACGCTCTCTGTCCACAGCACTGAATCTGTTAAATATGCACTTCTGTCACATAATCAAACCATGTACCAGCTTTGTGCTTGACACACATATAATAGAAACAGGGTGTCAGACAAAAGTTCAGCACAACAAGGTATATCATGTCACACTGCGTCACGTGCAATCAGTCAGGACATTCCTGTTTAAACTGCTGACTCTCACTCAAGTTGCCTTCAGTTGGGACATGGTGAACGTACAATATATATATCAGCATTGTTGGAAAAAGTTGATGTCACATATTTCCATCTACCAATTGCAGGGTTCAATATTAATTCTGCTTTGCACTCGCTTGGTTGGGCAAGTGGTTCAGAAATCTCCTTGCCCAAATTCAATTTTCACTTGCCCATATTCAAATTGTTTTATATCGCGTAGCGTTTGTCAAATAACAACAAAGACTAAAGCTAATTGTTATTTAAGAGAGAGAGCTGCAATATATATAAAATGTCAGAAAATAGTGACAAATGTCCATCCTAGTCCAAGATATTCAGTTTAATATGATAATAAATGTTTTAAAAAAAACAGGAATTCTCCATATTTGAGAGGCTGAAGATAGCTTACTGACATTTTTGCATGAAACATTCCTTTAACGATTAATCAATTATCAAATTAGTTTAATTCTTTTTTTACTGGGCAAGTAAGTTGCTAGATTTACTAGTCCAATGAAGCGTTTTATTTGCCCCAAGCTTATTGTTTAGCCCTGAATTGTAACGTTACAATCTGAATCTGAACAGTCAGAATTTGAGTCAGTTGTTCGATTTTTTCTGCCAGAGAGATGCCACTGTCACTTGCTTGAAGAAGTAAATTTAGTTGTTAAACTTTTATTAATTTATGATGAAAATGTTTTGCTCTCTAATTTTAATTTAGCTAGTTGCTTATTTACTCATAAATATTTAATTTTAAAAAGAAGCTCTTTATTTTGAAAACTCTCATGTGCTTTAAGTCTATTCATAATAAACTAGTTGTCACATTAAAAAAATAAAATCTACATTAAAAATAACAAACGCAACAGCCAAGCCACCATTTCTCACCGGGCTGTAACTCAGGCATTCTCATTAAACATTTGAGAGCAACTGTTGTTTACTTTTCCCTCAACGTTGTGTGACCTGTTTGAGCTGTGCAGAGGACTCTGCCATTGTCTGGATCAGCCTGTGATAACCAGGCATATGCTTTTTCCAAAAACCTGCTGAACTGTGTCGGGTTTGGCTCTGCAGTGTTTGAAGGACTCCGGACAGAGCGAGTGGGTGGCTGTATTTGTGCTGACAGAACTCACTGTGTGGGCGACAGGGGACAGAGTGATTATTTCTGAGTGTCCGCTGGCGTTTTGCCTTCTTCCACTGCTTCCCTCTCCTCATGTTCTTCTGAGCATTCTTCCCAAATGGCTGAGACTGTCTGTGTAATACTGGAGACAATCTTTGCTGATGGGCACGCTTTTGTGTTACACATGCACACACAAACACACACAGTTACTCTAATTAGACTGACACCATGACACTAAACATGTCATCATTAAGTCCAGGGCTTTGCTAGGGATTGTTTTGCATTTTAATTATAGCCTGGACCTGTAATATGTTGGCTGTGATTAATTTGTTTCATTAAATGTTGATTTAATAACACTGCACTGTCTACAGCACACCCTGATTTGTATCAAAAGCATGTTTTGAGTCCGTCTGTCATCAGCCTGAATTTTAGTGCTTCATTTTCTTAACGCTGCCTCAGTAGCTTAAAAATCTCATGCAAAAAGAGTGTTTGTAAGTTATTTTAGCAAGCATTTGGTATGAAAATTGTTACTTTCACTGGTTTTGAGTGTGGGTTCAAGCTTTCAGCACCTTCACTCCAAAAAGTGCTGGTGCCAGCCTTTAAACCCATATTCTTCAATCCATCAGACTGCCTCAGAAGAATTAAATAAAGTTGGAAATCCAGTCAGAGAGAGGAGAGACAACAGAGTGAAGGTAAGATATCAGCCGGAACAGAGACTTCATGCCTTGTTAACTCAGAGAGTTTAGCAGACAGGTGCTTTGTTGTGGTGGAGGTGTAAGCGGTTTGTTTTTTTCAGACAATAGCTACCCATACGAGTTGTTAAGCAGCTTTATCCCCTGTTTCAAACCTCACCTCGGCATTTGAAATTCCGCTCAGACCCCTGTTTGTCTTGTGCCTTGCTGGGGCTTTGGACAGTAATAGAGTTTCGAAAGAACTTGACTGCTTTGCCGCCAAGTCTTTTTTTTTTTTTCTTCTTCTTTCAGTGGATTGGTTCTCAGCAACCTCATGTGCACATCAATGCATTTTTACAGAGTTTGAGAGAGACAGCAAGAGAGGGAGGAATTATCAGTATTCTGTCGTGCATGTGCTACAAAGAGAGACTCTCATGGCGCATACATGCATCTCCATCAGGGTGATGCGTGTAGCATTTGTAAACAGCATTCTCATACCAATAAAGAAAAGACACCACTGTTCCAGTGATCGATAGCTCCTGTCTAATGCCATTTGTATTGATAATGTTGGTGTTTTTTTTTATAAAAGTGCAGTTACCTGCACAGCAGACAAATCAAGACATGAAAAGAATCTCTATCAGTCTGAGTGAAACTTTGGTTGTTAATAGTAATACATGAGATCAGCACAGGTTTGCCCTATTTTGGGGGATAGCAAACAGAAGATCCAATGAAATGCATTTTTTTAAATTACTATTTTGACAAGTTTATAAACCATTGTTTCATACAAGTGTCCAAGACTTATTGTGTGACCTTCCCTTAAGCTGAGCATTCATGAAACCTTAATAAATTAAGGTTGGTCGGTCAGCCATCATGCTCTGTCAGTCTTCCAAGTGGAATAAATGAGCCAATATTGACCAGACACTGCTAGTGCTGAATTAGCAGGTATCATTAGTCGTTAAGTGTTCTTTGTAAATAACAAAACCTGTTCATTCTGATACTGCTGCACCGTAACATTATGACTGAATTCCAACAGCTTCCCACTCGAGCTAACATTATATTATTAGCTATCAGTAGCTATCAATATTATTAGCCATCATCCTTAAATTGTTTACCACACTGACAGTGAATATTCATGTATGTTATGCACCTCAAATCTCAGTGTGAAAGCCATGGTTATTAAAACAGTTGTTTCTAGTTTCTTATTCAGCATAAATGAACTAATTAATTTGTTGTCAACAAAAAGAAATTGCCCCTGCTGCCAAAATAAAGAGTTCCCATTCTCTGGAGGCCCATACATTCTCACTGCTCTCTTTTTGGGATCCCTGAAGTTAGTGGAACCAGAAATCATGATGTTATGTTTATTAGTTTTACAAACTGCACAGCAACTTTCCAGCATTTTTCTTTCTCTCCCAGTATATGAAGCTCTGATCTTTCCCCCAGAGTGATCATGGCCTTGGCGACTGGGGTTTGATGACGTATTGCCAGTCTGATGTATTATATAACACGTAGTTCCGACTAAGCAGTCTGATTGGTCAACTGTCCTTGAAATATTTTTAGCCATGAAAATAAATCAGAGACCACAGTGGGCCTGTAAAGACTAAATGGTCCCCTGTCATGCCATTTCTTGCAGCTGTTTCAGAAACATTTATTGAATAATCAAACCAAGTTTCTTTAATGAATATTATTTATGGTGCTGCTAGATTGCTGCTACACTGCCCCACACAAAAGCAGTGTCACTTGAGTGCAGTGAGCTGGAGAATTTACAGTTTTCACCATTATGAGTGACATTTGTATCAGAATGTTCCATATTAATATCAATTACACATAAAGTTAAAGCTGTGCTAATCCATTTTAGAATTTATTTTAACAATGGTAGTGGTAAGTGACTGTATGCTAACTTTCCAGTGCCAAACAGCCAGACACTGAGGGGCATTTCACAGCTTAGGAACCACTTGCAATGGACTTCGAGTTATTAGGCGGCAGGTCATATGACTCCAAGTAAATGCCAGTGTTGTTCCATGTCTAATGTCTATGTGAAGGGGCAAATGTTTGCTAGCACAGCCTTTTTTTAATCAGTTTTGTCAACCAACCTATAATCATCTTAGCCTGAGAAAATTATTTTGAAACAAATAAAGGAGATTTTAAGGTTTATTAAAGGTGCATGACACGAGTCTGGAGAAAGATAAATGAATATTGATCCTCATTCCCCCGTCAAGTACTCGAATTTTAGGAATGACACTCAGCAATCAATCTTACCAACCTGCGACTGGCCAAAGTCTTGTGTCACAGGCTAGATTTTCAAAAACAGACCCAAGAGGAGGAGCAGAAGTCTAGTTTTCTCTCAGACCAATTGAATTACATTATGCTTAATGATTATTACAGAACTTTTTACCCAATGATTCCAAATATAAACTGCCAGTCCCTAGCTGTAAGGCCTGTGATCAACATCATAGTATATCAACAAATCTAACAACTACAATAAAGATTCTGCTTCCACACGACGCTCTTTGGTGTTCATTTGTGCTTTGATTATCTTTTCATACACTCAGCAAGCATCAGATGAAGGTGTTCTAGCTGCAAAACGACATTTTAGCAAATTTGTGCTTCATGTCACACCAGACTATTAGGCTTTACGTCTGAATTCAGCAACAAGTCCCACCTGTGCTTAATTGTAATTTGGCAATGTTGCCAATTGCCTGCACGAGAAAACTGGCATTCTGAATGTTGTTGCTCACCATAAGATGTGAATGAACACTGCAGTTATATAGCATGTAACTGCAGTGCTCTGAAAGCAAGGACCCTATTTGTTTCCCCATATTTACTACTACTCTTTACTGTTAGCTTTCAAATATATTAGGGAAATTATTATGCAGTAATAACAAAGATAAGCCAAATCTGTGTTTTTCATATTGAGACTCATATAGGTACGCAAGAAGTCATCTGGTTGGTTGTTGTCAGCTGCTTTGACTCCATTAATCATGTCTGGGCAACTGGTAAGTCGCAGATTGTTCTCTGGGTTGCCAGATTTTCTGCTCTCATGGATGTTTCACAAACTGAGAGGTAATCAGTCATACTCTTTTCTGTCCAAAGTGCTCATGTTGCCAAAAGTGTACTAATTCAGAGTAGATCTTTCTTATTTTAAAGACTCCAATTCAACACATAGACCTTTGAGGAAAAATAACTTCTGTGTATTAGGATACTGTACTGTATGAGCTGCAGATACATATGCAAGGAACCATTGCATAACAGAAGCATATATTCAGCTCCCATGCCTAACCCTTTAACAAAAGTCTTCTTTTATGTTACTGTAGTTCTCAATATGTCTTCCTCTTAAACATAGTTCCATTTATGTCAACAGCTTTCTTTTTGTCTTACTAATTCATGTGAAATTGATCCTGACAACCCAAGGCATGTATTAATCATCAGTCAGAAAAGAACAAATACCACACCTTCTGTGTATAAACGCAGAAACTTTGTTTTCAGATTTCTCGTGTTTCTTGACCCACTTAAAAAAGATGCAAGAGGGAGACATAATATAATTGGCTGCACAAAAGTAGGTCACCCATTGAGCTTTGAAGAGTCAATTTGTGGCTGTTTTGGAGCCGTGAAAACTAGCTTCTCTTCATCGTGAACTTTCTAGATGTTCTCCCGCTCCCTCTTTGGCTTTGATTATGCCATGTTTTGAAAGGAGAATCTGTTCAGTGGTGCTCATGGTGTCCAAGAAACATCAAGAGCAAAAGTCTCTCTGGAAATGGACTTCCAGCAAGATGGATGGATACTTGAAAAATGTTGGGAGGAAATGGCTCACTGTCTACGGTGTGGGGTAGCCCACAGCGTCAATAATTTGCCAACATGTCTGGCTGGGAAAAAGAATTATGCAATGCTGCGGTAGTCTAAACTAGATCTGTCCTCCCCTCCCACAGGAAGGATTTGTCTAATAACAGCCGCACCAGCTAGATGAGACTGAGAGACATTTAACTCCATGATATCCCCTTTTCATTCTAATGACTAATCCTTTGTAATCACTCTGGTCATATATTGGCCTTTACTTGTACAGAACCTCAGCAGCCAAACTTGATTTGGGGGTGAGGAATGGTCCCTCTCCCTTATTCCCCTTTTTTTTGTGGCATTGCAGAAAAAAAAACAGCTGCTGTGTCCTGCGGCAGAGTTTGTACTGAGAGATTATACAGTGAGCCTCTCTGGCACTTGACAGGGTTTTGTAGTCTCCCACACATTTCTAGATAATGTGGCAGACTTGCTAATCTGACATGGTGTACACCCCTGTCACCTGATCACGGGCAGGATTCTGATATTAAAAAGACAGCATCCCAATGTGAGGGAGACAGACGGTGAAAGAGAGAGACAATACATATGAGGAGGGAGAGAAAAAAATGGAATGAATCCCCAGACAGATGGTGCATGCATGATAGATGAGCAATGCAAGGCAATAAATTTTATACTGGGTGCAAGCTTAGACAGACTTAAACTCGCCCATTGCATTGAAGTGATAAACCATATGTTTAACTCCAAACCCTCATAAACTTTATATACAGCATTAGATGATAGACTCTACCACGCACAAAGTGGAGTTTCTATTTTTAAGTTCTAGGCTTGAGGAGATGATTGATAACGACAACTACAGATAGGTGCAGTGTATAAAGAATTATTCATTTTACTTGTTCCTGGAAACACTGAAACTCTGCAGTTTCCACTAAAGGAAAACAATGTATCTGATTATTTACTGTGCACTGTTAGACTTCTATGGAGCCTCTGAAAGGGCTGTTTCTATGGCTATAGTGTGTCTTTAGCACTGCCACCTCACAGCAAGAACATCCTGGGATTGAATTCTGACTGGGGAAAGGTCTGTCTATGTCTTGACAAAGGCACTAGCTTCGAACTGGAGTTAAACCCTGGGCACTGTGCAGTGGCTCACTTAAATCAGTTGCTGGCATTCCTACCTTCAGCAGCTGAAAAAAGTTCATACCCTATATCTCACATTTTTTTCATTCCCCTTAATCCATATTTCTGTCAGTAGCTGTGACCACAGGTGGCAGCTAGGCGATGCCTGCAGTGTGCTAGTTATTTCTATGGCTATATGACGCAATGGCTATATCAATGTCTATACTATGCTTTGGCTATGGCAGTGGTTGCATCAATGACTATAGTTGTAATTGCAGCAATATCTATGGCTATTGCCATGGCTAAAAGCTGTTGGTAAGGCTGTTTCTATGGCTATGGCTGTAGCTGTATCTATGGCTCTGTGGTCAGCAGGCGACTTGAGAGGAGATGCCATCCCCCTTGTTGGCAAAGTGACCAAAATGCATTTCCCTTGTTAGCCTGCCACCCCCACCTCCACCCCATAGTAGCACACAGAGATCAGGAGCAGATGATGTTGTTAAGGTGTTAGTCTGGTCTGCTTAACTTGTATTGATCCTTTGGCTGAGGTTTGGGCAAGTTAGAATCTATGGACCCGGCCATGTCAGATCTCAGTAGTCTAACTTTGCTGCGTATTGATTAATCCATTGATCCCACACCTGCTCCCACTGGGCTATCCCTCCCTGTTAAAAATTAATAAATCCCAGACTGTGTGTTGTTATGTCTGAGTTAAGGCTAAAGCTGTAGCTGTTTCTATGGCTTTTGCTATGGCTAAGGCTAAAATTGTAGCCATGTTTCTAAGGCTGTGGCTACTCTTTATAGCGCAGGAGTTAGAGGAATAACTTTACCAAAATGAACCATCTGTGTCAGTTAACTACACCTGCACAGCTCCTGCATGTTATTTACACCCATTAAAAACTACACATGGCCGTGGTAATGTAAATGACTGTAGCCAGGCAGCACAGTAGCTCAGTGGTAAACACTGTTGCCTCACAACAAGAAGGTTTCAGGTTTGTATCCAGGCTGGGACAAGATCTTATTATGTTGAGTCTGCATGTTCTCCCTGAGTTTGGGTCACCTTGGGTTGTTCTGTTCCCCTGCCACCAAAAACATACGTTTTGGTAGAACTGGAGTTGGTTTTTAGATGCTTAACAGTGATTGGCTTAGAATGGGTTAAATCAGTGCTTCTCAAACTTTTTCTGGCATACCCCCCTTCAGAAGCCCTGACAGAGGAAGCAACGAATTGAATTTTAGTGAAATAAAGGTTAGTAAGATAGCATCAATGATTTTTTTTCCCCCTGCATAAATCATACTCATTGAACTTAGTTTCACTCCATATTTTCCCCCCGGTCATTCACGTCCCCCCTGCAGTGGCTCTACGCGCCCTCCAGGGGGCCTGCCCCACAGTTTGAGAATCCCTGGATTAAATGCAGAAAAAGAATTTCCCTATGGGGATTAATAATTGATAACCTGACTTAAACCTGACAGCCATAATCATAGCTGCAATCACTATAGGCATAATTGAAACAACAGCAAATAATTCCAGCTATTTCCTTGGCCACATCCTGTTACAATCACAGCCATGCAGCAGTTATGCCACAGTGTAGCTACCTCCAGAAATGTGGATCGGATGAAATGCAGAAAGTAATGTGAGATAACACAAAAGTAGTCAGACAAAAGATGACCACTGTGACCTGTCACTGTAGTGTCGAACTGATGATGATTCAGCTCATGTTCTAACCCCTTCATTGAGACACTGAGAGCATGCTGTAAAGGCCACTTAAGAGGTGAAAGCGTTCAGGACGTCTTTTAAAGCCTGAATTACTGTACTTTTTACATCAAAACTATATCACCATAGTAAGCTCTTTTGTAACCTAGTTTGCATAGTTGCTAGTTTGCTCTGCTTTCACAGATAAGAATGTTATGTGTGGAGGACAGGGTGCTATTTAAATGTGTTTGAAGTGCATAACATGGGATAGGTCAGAGTAGGGCCATGTACTGCCTCATCCCTCCTTAGTATTCATATGCTTACAGATCTTTTTGCCTTTTGCTCGCTCGTCATTAAAACTGTCTCTAAAGCAGTGTGTGTAGAATGTATAATGTGTTATCTCTGAAGACCCTAGAGCTGACATGAGGCAATGTGCATATAGAAATAGAGTTAAAAAGCTTTATCAGACCTTTAATACTTGGTACACTGCAGCTGGGTCTTATATTATTATGTTTTTGTGACTATTGCAATATGCCTCGAGGGATGGTAATGTTGGTCGGTCCATCACTTTGGCCCAGACTGAAATATCTCAACAACTGCTGGATGGATTGCTATTCAATTGTGGCATTCACTGTCCTCAGGTTGAAGCCTACAGACTGTGTTTTTTTAAAGGTAATTTTTGGGGCTTTTTAGCCTTCATTTGATAGACAGGAAATGGGTGGGTGAGTAGGGGGAAGACACACAGCAACGGGCCACAGGCTGAAATTGATCCTGTGGATACTGCTGAGAACTCTTAGCCCCTGTGCATGGGGTGTGCACTCTACCAACTGAGCTGTAGGGGTACCAAGAGACTCATACAGATGCATACAGTACAAGTTAGCAGCTGAAAGAAATGCACCAGGCTTTCAAGTGACTTCATTGTAGTTTAATGCTGAGTTTCTTTCCCAAAATGCAAATATTTGACAACCTGGGAATGAGACTCAACAACTATCTTTCTCCAGAATTGCTCACTGCACCGTTAAGCAATTTGTTTTGTGTAATAACTGTATAAGCATTCAAGGTGCATTTGAGCATCTTAAATAAATAAAATTTTTGTGTAACCTCCCTGTAAAGCAATATTTCTCATCAAATAATCAGAATCCAGGATGAGTTGTGCTGTCATGAATGAGACAATCAGTTCTTTAGTCATTCATTTAATCAGGATCACATTCTTAATCCCTCTTCTGTGTATAACAGCAAAACTATGCTGCAAAGACAAAAGAAAAGCAAAAACAAATTTGTCTCATAAAGTTAAGAATTCATTCCTCTGTTTCTCTTAAAGCCCTTCTCGTGAATTTCTTATGAGTTCTCAAAAAAGTTTTCTTAGATGGTATAATACAATCTTTCTCTGTCTCTTTATCTCTCCCTCAGCAAAGGAATTCAAATTTTCAATCAGCTTTGATGATAATTGTGTTTATATTCCAGCAAATCTCATAATTTAACACATAAAATTTGCCATAATTAAATGTCATGATTGAACACGGTAATTTAAATAAACACCGAGTTAGATTGATCATCGTTTTAATTGGAGCTGTCACGCATAAAGGAGAAGGAGAAGGAGTGGGGGATTCATTCAGTAGGTTATAAGATAAAACTGTCACTGATTCATTTGTCTTCATGTAGCACTTTTACTATAATAGTCTTTGTTCAGTTTACTTGAGAAGGTCAACAGGCATCATTTCAACACAATATCCCTGTCTCCTGCACTCTTTACATGTAAACCAATACTGAATCTGTTTTAGTTCCCAAGTAACTGAGGTCTATTCATTTCACTGGTCATGAATCAATATAATCTCTTTATAATTGGTTTCTGATGTTGTGAGGAATTCTCATTTTCTGATAAAATCTACTCCCTTTACAGTACGAGGAGCTGGTGGAGAGTGTATTGATGCGTGTTGTGCATGTTCGGTAATTACTTACGAACATACACTCAACAAAGACTCTCTCCCCCTCATTCCGTGAACATTTGGCTTATTAATCATACTTACAGACGTATAGACAATTGCTTTCCTGAAAAATGTCCCCCGCAAGTGGACCATCCCCTCCAGGTTTTGAGTGTCCACATGTATTTGCAGAGACACACCTTCACAGAGACCCGGATACCTTATTAAAGCCAAGAGGCTCCTATGATGAGACTTTAATTGTTCACATTTGCTTTGAGCATATTTATATCTTTTCACAAACTATTTTAGGTAACTTTGAACATTTTTAGGCACTTTGAAAAGCAACTTCAAATACACAGTACAGAAAAAAAAACAGCACTCTTAGATTTCTTCTGGTGTATTCTGGAAAAGTAATTCATGCTTGGAGTCTTGAGGTTATCATCTATTTATTTTCAGTGCGTTAGTCAAACTTCATTGAGTTATTATTCACATATGCGAATGTACATATGTTATTCATAGAAGCGAATGTACATACAGGATGTCTGAGACACATTAGTGGGCTATATTTGCTAAATTTGGCATATGTTTATGCCACATACATGAGTTTATTTGCTCATGAATATAGTACTGTATGTATATGTATGTTTCTTGGCCCTTTTCCTTTTGTCTCATGATGCATTTGTGTTGACAGCACGCTGACAGAGACAGTATGATGGATTCTCCCTCATGGTGACACTATGCAAAACTGTGTCCTAATTACAGCCCATAAAAAATGTGGAGCAGAAAGTCCCCTAACGCAGGCAAAGCAGACTGTGGAAAGGCGTGTAAATAATTCTAGTTTAGCTGCAACCATCATCCATCTTCATCATCTGTCAGTCACTGCCAAACTACTCGTCCATTTTACACCCAGATCCTTTCATATTACATTCTCTAATTTCATCTGATCTCATGGCCAGAGCCCAGAGCCTATCCCAGCATGTTTGCAACCAAGGAGACACCCTGGAAACTTGGCCTGTCCATCACAACACTGATGCAGATTGACAATCACTCGTTTGCATTCATGATAATTTAGCCTTCACCGAATTTCTCTCCCATGTGAAGAACTCATAGAAAAAACCATATAACTGTTTTATTGTGGCAACAGGTGACAATTATGAGATAATGCTGAATAACTGACCACCATGACTGGTCACACCAGACCAGGTAAGGATATAGCAGCAGCAAAACCCCTGAGTGTGGTGAATTGCTTCTGTGTATGGAGGAGGAGACTGTAACATTAATCAAATTAATACATGAAACAAACAGAAATGCCATTTTTCCATTATGTTCTTCACTGTTTGAGGCTTGACTGGAGCTCATTTAAAGCGATATTCCACTTTCCCAGAATAAGCCATTCAGTATGTACTCACCACTATGCCGATGTGATGATGGGTGAAGGTCTTCAGTTCACAAAGCAAGTTTTAGGAGAAACAGGGTAGCAGCATTCAAGTGTCTGCGAGCCGCGACATTACAATTTGACAGCAAAAGACGCCATTTACGGCATGTTTTTAGCAGAAATGTCAACTGTAGCATGTAGCTGGTAGGATGTAAACACGGCGTTGATCTCGCGAGACTTCCCGCGTGTGTCTATTAAGATATATACGATAGTGCATAGTCTCCATAGCGTTAAGTATGACATTACCACATTTTTTTGTTTGTTTTTTGGAATGTTTATTTAAAATGCAGAGTTTACTAGGAGAACTGCCGATCTTGCTTTTGATTTCTGTCTATTTTTATAATTACAATTGAATATGTGACTCCCATAATATGTAGAGAAGCTTACATTAATGCCCTTAAATCACCTACAGTGGAAAGAAACAACTTTCAGCACTTGAGCGCAGACTGCCACACAGGGTACAAGGACGACAGAAAATGTAGGTGACAATTCATTGCAAGACAAGGCCGATTTCGAATGTATGAGGCACATCTAAATTCTTGTCCCAAGGTAAAGAGAGGAAAAAGTGAAAACACTATGGTATGCTGCACAGGTCTGATACCTGCAGGCTGGCATCTGGATGGCTTTGGGCTGAATAATATATTTAGCTGTTGGACAAAAAACACGACTTTTTCACTTTATAGCATAATGCAATCCTGAACAATAGGTCTGCAGTGGTGAAGCTTACAGCTTCTTATATTGTTGGAACTGGCGGTCACTTCAACTCAATTTTGAGCTTGTAGTTTGTGATTTTGTTGTATTACATTGCATTATATTTTTTGTGGCAGGACACATACACCAGTATACACACACTGATACTATGTCTGCCGTCCTGCATCAACTTCGTGTTATTCTGACCCGATCTGACCCTTCCATGTTGCTGTTCAAAAGCACTCAAACAATGTCCAGCTAGTGTGTGATTGCCTGACCCCTGAGCTGTCTGCTGTTTAATCATTTCTCTTGGTATCCTCTTATTGTTTATTTCAGCAGCCGCAATTTTACAGAAAACTGAAGCACCACCAACAAACTATGTGCCAGATACCCAACAGAAAGTTATTTATTTCCCCGGAGATTATTAATGCTCCAGACTTTTCTGTGCCAACTAGCAGTGACAGAGATACAAATATTTGCAGAAGCTCTTTGAACCTGTGGATTCAATTCAGCTGTAACTCTCAGCCACTAAGAATAGATGTATTTACACTTAGGCCCCGATCAGGCCGAGACTCGCTCCTTTGTTCTGTGAGTTGAAATATTTATTTTCTGGGCCTTGAAATATTTATCTTCTTTACAGTATGAGACTATGACTTGAGTTTTTTTATTTTAGTTGTTGGAGGCTTGTTATTTACTCTCAGACTCTTCACCTACAGCTGAGTGGCCCTGAGTGTGCGGTTGATTTGGAACCTCTGGCACTGGGTTGCTAAATAATGTAAGCAGTGGTCCTGCATATATCATTTTGTCTATTTTTCAAACTTTTTTTTGGCTAACCTAAGCATATTCAGAAGGAGGGAGAGTGTGTGTGAGAACGAGAAAGAAAACTGGAGAAAAGAGACAGATGGGGAGGAAGTGAGTATACATACATAGAGATGCCAAACAGTTCCACTCTTTCACACAAACGCTACCGAGATGCCAAAATTTGCTCAAATGCAAATGCTGCCCAAACAATAGTCCAGGTACAGAAAAATGGAGCCGACATTGGCTCATCCTGTAGAGTGATTTGTTCTTTGCTGATGATGTTTGGAGCATTTACACTCAGGCTCTAGTCTGTTTAAGGTCAGAGCTGGGATATGTTGTTCATATTCTTTTCATCGATATCCCTGCAGACATCAACACATCGTAGCATATTCAGGATGTTACCATGGAAACAAAGCATACCCTACATCAGCCAGCGGTTAATGTACATTTGCCTCAGTTTATTATAGTGTTTAATTGGTCTATTTGTCAAACAAAGCAAGCACATTGAGAGCGCACTTGCTAATATTGGTCCACTAAACTATTTGATTTTCCTGTGTGCAGGATATGAGCCAGATGAGGATATCATAAAGGGCAAATTATATTTATTGTGGTGAAAAGAATATTAATGTACAAGTCGATGTATTCAGTGTCATAATGAGAAAGTCACCAAACTAAGAATGATTCACTCCAGCTTATGAAATGTGAACTATAAGGTCATATTTAATATCTACACAATAAACAGTGTATACCTGGAGTAATTAGTTATTTCTTTCATATGCGGTGTATCCAATGGTTTTCATCATAACATCAGCACAAGAGCTGGTGGAGATAATGCTTAAGGAAGCATGCAACCATCAATATTCAGGTTTGTCTTTTTAGCCACCTCATTATCCCTCCATCCATCTGGCCACAGCAAACACTGAAGTATAATACGACAACACTGCATCCTGTACTGGATTTGCAGTGTAGCATGTGAATTTTTGGATTTCAAACATACTCACCATTGCATAAATTTGTATCTTACAGTGTAAGGCATTTTTATAGTTTTCATTAATTTAATAGGGACAGTACATATAGGCATTGTTACATTTACATAAAATGCAACTGAGGCAGTGTATAGGACTTCTAGCTGTGGCTCATTTGCAGTCCTTGTTGTCCTGGTTAGGCCTTCAAGGGATAAAACACATAATAAAACACACACGCATGGAGACAAACATAAAACAGACACAGACAAACAACCACTGCAAACAGTAACTGAAACAACAATGACTCAAAACCATGACTGAAAAGAACAATGACTGAAAACGCCAATTAAAAACAAAAAGGAAAGAAAGTATGTATGTTACAAACCCTTGCATCTCTGTTCACAGATTTATTTATTTTTGCTTGTTTAATAGATTTTCCTCAGTATTGAAAACTTTTAATGACAGTTAATGATTTTATATCTGATGGCAGGTAATCAAAAATGTGGGCCTTCAACTGGAAAAAAGGACAGACTGTTGGTTGATTGCATTTTGTCCATTTGCCAGTCTCCATCGCTTCCCTTGTAGTGGCTCCTTTGTTATTATGTTTTGAGATCAACTGACTGGTTTGTTCTGAGGCCAGGGCATTCACACACTTCAAAATACATTTCATAAATGAGAAATGTATGAAATTCTCAAAGCTTTATAAATTATGCTTTTTCAAAATTTTTACACTGGTGCCATTTTATTTGCTTCTGATCCAGTATTTTCAAAGCTTGTTTGTAAAATGACCTTATAAGTCACTGCTAATTAGCCTGGCCCCAGGCGATAAGACAACAAGAAATGTGATACACTCATGGCTATGTTAGTCTGAATGATCAGGAACACTTTTCTAAGATGTGCATCTAAACTGAAATAATAGTTTTTGAAAACTTTGCGAGAGAGTTAGATGAGACGATTGATGCCACTCTGATGATACCTGCCATAAATGATTTATTTGGCCATTTGGGGAGAGTGGAACCAAGTGGTGAACTTGTTGTTTATTTACACATCGAGTCCAGAGAAATACCTGGCTCTTTGGCTGATAAATTCTCCACTCTGTTTAACATCGTCTGTAATTTGGTGCCGAGTAGATAGTTTACAGTGATTTTAAAGCTTTGTCAAAACAGCTCCCTGCTATGAGAGCAGAGAGTTGTTAAAAAAAGTAAAATTGCAGGTCAGACAGCTAAAAAAAATGAAGTGAGACTTGGTGAAGAGGAGGAGAGCTGTAGATTCAGTTGATAATGTTCAGCACTACAAGTGACCAATCTCACATTATCACAATGTTTTAACATTTATCTGATACATTGTTATCATAATAATATAGATTATATCTGCTTTAAATATGGAACTGACACCAAGGGATGGTTAGAGACTGAAAGCATGGGGAAAGAGTTAGCCAAGCTCTGTCCAATGTTCACCTCACTTATTAAAACTATGTATCTTGTTTGTTCAATCTGTACTCAACTAGATGCTTCTGCGTAGCATCTCCCTTGGTGGTCATTGACGACAAGACTCCAGGAAGTTATTGTGTCCGGCTGTTGTTTCTTAAGAAATGATTCCCCCTGCCTCCAGTCTTTATGTTAAGTTATGATAATTGTCTCTGGGCTCTAGTTCTGTACTTAACACACAGACATGAATAAGGTAATGATCTCATCAACTCTTGATATGAAAGCAAATAAAAGTTGGAACTATTTTTAAGGGAACTCTGCAGAATTTATCCTAATAATCTGGCTTGTTTTGGCTCTGAAAATACTCATCTGGTAGCCCTGTGGTGTCATTTGGGCAGGTGTCCATCTAGTGTTGTGCTTTAATGGTTCTTTTTCAGACACCATGTAAGTTACATACATAAGTGACAAAAGTTGTTCTTACAAACGTGAATTCGTATTAATTTTAACCCAAAGCATGATCTTTTCCTGATCCTACCCAAGTAGTTTTTGGCGGTCTACCTAGATTTTGCATAATATTATTGCTAACTTGACTGCAGAGGCCTACACCTGCAAAACTGACACTAGAGGGATGCCTACAGTGTCATAGTTTGAAGCATGTATTTCTATATATATATTTAATGAGTTGCGAGTGAGAACGTGTTTCTTCAGCCTGAACCATGTTCAGGCGTTTTCAGTGCATTCTTAACCAGTGTGAACACCAAAGAAGAAGAGCCCAGAAAAGACCACAATCCTCAGATGAAATTCCATCATCTGGAATTACATTTGCTGTGACACGTCCACAGTGACAAAATCTGTAACCTTGAGGGACAACAAGTCACTCCCCCTCACACTGTTTGTGAGTTCTTGTGACTGTTTTGCAAGCCGTGGGTCATTTTTGACCGAGCAGCTTTCGGTGAAGCAAATGCATGTCCAAAAGTTTGGAGCAGAGAAAAACAAATTGAAGGTGTGAGAACTTAAAGTGGGATGGTCTCCAGTGGACTCAGATGACTCACTGAAAACATTTTAGTACAATAAAAGCACGATTACAATGTAGGTGTGATACTTGTTCTCATCTTTTTATAGCATTTTGTTTACCTCAGTCTCTGGGAGGTTGAATATTGCTTGATTCGTCAAACTACAGTACTTGCATTGTTATGTCTTGATAAAATCCAGTCTATCAAATTAACAAGCTGACAGACTGACAGGTGATGTAACCTTAAGGCTATTTTGACAGGAAATTAGATAAAACAGGATGTTACTTCAGAAAGATAAAATAAGTTGTTCCTGTCTCCACGTTGAAGAATCTATTAGTAGCAAATCCTTATATTTGACGCTTGCCAGTCTGAAAATGCCTGGATTCTCTTTCTGCCCGATAAGCAATGCCGAGCTTTTCCTGGGTATGTGTGGGCATACATATGTGAGTAAAACAAAGGCAGAGAGCGACAGAGAGAAAGACAAAGAGAGAGAGAGAGAGAGCGTGGCTGAATGAAGGAAGGATCAAATGGGGAAAATATTTACAGAGAGGAGTGAGAGATAAAGGATGTCACAGGAAGGGAGAAAGGAAAGAAAACAGGAAAATGTGTTGTGGGAACCAATTATACTTGGTGTGCTTCTACCTGCTCCACCAATGCCTAAATTGGTTGTGCTAGAGTCTTTGAGTAACTTTCATAAAAATGATCCCCCTCTTATCTCTCTGTTTAAAATGACTTTCTTTTAAAAAAAAACAAAAAGCAAGTGAAACACTTGGTGCACGTACTTTTAATGACCCAAGATCCCCTCTAGCTATGCAAAATAAATGACATGCATTGGGTAACATTATTTAGGCGGAAAGTGACACCATTTTTTAGCTTCGTAATTACTTTCACAGCTAATGACACACCATTGCAACATGCATGTTTTGATTTATTCATCAACCTAGCACGGCTGTGTTGTGACACATCATTTTGCCTTGTACGCAGGGTTATTCCAGTCATCACAGGGCCAATATCAGGAAACACTCGACACAAACACAATTTAATATGAATACACCAGAAAAATGAAAGGATGGAAACCTCAGGTGGAATGACAAGGCAGTCTAGCTCCCTCTGACATCTGTTCCTGTGAAAGGAAAGCAAGGACGCCACTAACAGTTTACCCCAGATACCGCAGTCCCCTCTGGCAGCAGCATCTGTCTAATGAGGGTGCACAGTATCTCCTGTGAAGCCAGACTTAACACAGCTTTGATATCATGAGATTTCCAAGTCTTCCAAGAATCACTGTGTGATGGTGATGAAAAACCTCAGATGCCAAAATGTATAAGATGTTTTATAGAGGTCATGTCTAAAAATCAGATTCTACCAATCTGTATCCAGATGCTTCATCTCTCATCGCATTTATAAAAAGCCTGGCAGCACAGAGAACATCTTAACTGCCTGCCTCTAGTCAATATTTTGGTCTAGTTTCCAGAGCACACGCCAAACACGGGCGTATAATGAATTGGACATAATCAAAGTTTAATGTTGTGGGCTTTACTTGCTGCCATTTAGGGGCTGCAATCTGTCAATAAGTCCAGCTGGTGTGACTAACGGCTAAATGATCTAGAGCTCTTAAAGATAATCAATATTGCAACACCTCTTAATAGGCTACACATGATGTGCATTGAAAACCTTTTCTTTTGTTATAGTGATTGTAGCCTGTAGGCCATATCAGTGCATCTCATTGTTTCCAAGTTGCAAACCTCCCAGAATAATCAGGTTGATGATCGCGAACCCCAACCCCTAACTGCCGAAGAAATTTAAACACAAAGGCCACTGCTTTGACTCACACAAACACACTCTATAAAATCTATTCTAACGCCAGATGATATCAGTGGTAAAAGCAATGTAATGAAAAATCCATCCCCAGTCTAAAATATGGCCTCATTTCTCATCATGCCCAGTTCAGTTTTTTTTTTAAGTTTCATATTTTATGTTACAAGATACAAATGTTACTTTTTGTTTGTATTTTTATCTGTTCAGAACATGGTGGTTTATGTTGATTGTCACTGTCATTTTTATGCTGTTTTCTAGTTTCAACATGAGGAAAGTTGCTGTTACATTTCTTGAGCTCAGATGTATTTTATATATTTTCCAGTGCTTGTCCTTCATATTGAATATCTTTCTGGTTCTTATTCTGTGCTGCTTGCCACAATATATTATCTCACGACCCACTGTGCATTTTTTTTTAACTTGAAAGAAATCTGCATATTTTGACTATAAGAGACAATTTGGAAGCTGTGGTTCTGAGCAGTGCATCATTGAAATAATGTCAGTAAACATCTGATTTGTAAAGCTGACAGCCATGGACAGATTATGAAACAATGCACTCCTCAACACAGACATATAAAGGGTTTTTTTTGAGTTTGTGTTTTTATTTTGTCTCTTTATGTTTTTTTTTTGTCCTCTTGTCGTTTTTCATCTCTTTGCAGATTTTTTTTCTTCATTTCTTTGAGGTTGTTGTGCAAGAGAAAAGAAATGTTGCTGTTTTCAGCCTCAAATCATTCTATTAAGAAAAGTGAAAGATGAAATCACATTTAATCATAATGAGATGAGTTATAATTATTTCTTCACTTGCTTCAGAAAGTATATTAAATTAATTCTAATTTATATATTTTACTCGAAGTATTCATATAATTACACATTTCTCTTTAGTTATTCCAATAAAGAGTCTTTTTAAATTACTGTTATTTTAGAAATAATAATGCTTTAATGGTACAGAAATTGTTGCCATATACGTATAGATCCTCGCCCTTTCCAGGTCAAGGGCAGTAGATTCTATGGTTGATGTCATGCAACTGCCTCTTGAAAGCCCCTCTTGTATAATAAATTGTGGATGAGCGATTTCTGGGGCTTTGCACTGAAATCCATCACGCCAGTGGGGAGGACAAGGTCACCTTCCAACTGATCGAAAACTCATTTCTTAAATAGATGAATTGTTTAAATGTAAAGATTGTAGTTGTAGAAATGTTGCATAATGCATGACAATGCTAATATCCCAGCAAGCTCTGGTGGCACTGTGGTCAAGTTAAATGGTTTGGCTAAACGTAGATGCTCTGCAATGCTTGTGCGGCAACAGAACTTCACCACCGCACTTGGGAAAATACGAATATCTTCATCATGTCTACATGTACAGTAGCTTATAGCTCTTTTAATATGAATAATGTATCACAAACTTGTCCCCTTGAGAGCTCAAGAGATCACTGGACTGGACCAAGTTTTGGTTTCAGGGTCCGACTTTAATCTGATCTCCTCTGGTGACCCAGGCCTAAGTGATGGGACTCGAAGAACACAGCCCACATAAATCATGCATAACACATGCACATGGTCGTATAAACCTGAGTGAAATGGTTCAGTGAAAGCAGCAGCAGCAGCAGATGAATGAGGGCTCAGGTGGACGTGGTGAAATACCCCAGCAGGATTCAAATGTGACAGGGAGAGATATGAGGGGAAGATTCATCACAAGGAAGCCTGTCGGCAAAGGAAAAGGTTGAGAGCTGGATGGCCTTCAAGTTAGCGGGCTCATCTTCTCACCTGTCCCTTGCTCTCACATGCATAAAAAATTACAGGGGGAGGATCCCCTGTTGGAACGCCAAGGATATTCAGAAGACACAGTACAAGGACAGAAAGACATGGCAGGTGGCAACCATTTCTGCACAATGTGAAAAATACTGCATAGACAGCACAAAATAATGAACTGTATTTGTTGATTGGTGGGATGGATGAATGGATAGGCTGACTTTTACAGGTCCAGTGTATAAAATACTCAGGCATCTATTGTCAGAATATGGCATAAATGGAACATGATATTTATGTATTTAAGTATTCTTTATTAGTTTTTAATGGTCACAAAAGTCTTAGTCGACCAAGTTTTCATTTATGCGTCAATTGCAGAAAAGAAAAAAAAACCCTTCAAACTCTACGCCTGCATTGTTAAGCCTGGGGGACTGTTGCTACGCAGAACTTTTCTTTTGTAACACTGTAGTCAACGCACTGCTGATAACGGTGCTGTAGCTGTAGCTAGCTAATTAGCTCACTAAGCAGTCCTATTGGACTGGAAGCCCTTTCACACATTCATTGCAACTCTGTAATTATCCAGACAATACTCAGAGGAGTTGTATGTGTGAACACAAATGTCTGCATTAGTTGGTCTGGACCCTGGCAGCTCCCTAGTCCCAAGTCTGGATGAGCCACGTGTGAATACAGCAGCGTCCGGAGTGCACGAGTGGGTGTCTTGATGACAGTGCACAGTGCGCAGCTGATCGCCTGTTTATCCACTTTCATGCACACCCTACTGTAATGCATAACACTTTGTTTTCACATACTTGGAATGATATGAGAAATAATAAAAAACAAACCATGAGTCATACTGGAGAAGTAGTAAATCAGAAAAAAGGGAAGTCACTCAACATCACTGTTGCCCTGGTTACGGATACTCAGACACACATTTTTGTTTGTTTGTTTGTTTTAATGCCGACAAATACCTCAGGCTGAAGTCCATCTGTAAAAAGAGAGATGCTGTCCAAATACAGATCTAAATGGCAAACAGACAAGTAGATCAGTCCTGTCGGTGGAAATGAGCACAAGGCAAACTGTGCAGTTTGCCATAGAGTATTTTCTGTCGTCTATGATGGACTGTCTGACGTGGAGCAAGTACGAAGGCAGAGGCCCAAAGCAGAGTTATTTTGACAGACCAAACATTTTGCCCAATGTGTATGACCTGATGTTTGAATCCTTAATATAACTTTTGCGTCTGTGCTTTACTCTTATTGACTCTTTATTTGCTTCACATTGATGTTGAGAGTAGCAGAGGATTTTGGAAATTTATGCATAAAAAGCACAAATTGGTGCATAAAAATTCACAAGCATGCAAGAAATATGTGTCTGGCGCTCATAATCTCATGGGGGAGGACCCCAAGACCCCCTGCTTGATTTGTGTCTCCACGGCTGGTGTCACTGGCAACATGTCCCTTATATTTCCACAGTGAAGGTGGCAACCCTAACTCATTCACTGATTGTTTCATTTTCATACAGAACATCTGTAGATCAGCATCAGCCAACAAGAGTCTAATATTTTTTTAGCTCGTGTTTTAATGGATTTCTTTTTCATCTGTGGTGTGGAAAACATCAAAATATAGTCAGAAAAAGTAAAAGCAGTACACCATGAAGTGTCTCTCCTGCTAGGCAGACAGACTGTAGTCAGCCGAACTTCACACCTATCACCGTTCTCCTGCAGACACCACCCCTCACTCAGATCATACAGAATATTTCCAACATATACGGGCATGTCTGACACGTGCTGCATGTGTGAAAGGGCATCCTCCTTTAAGCTGTAACTTAGTTAATGAATCTCACATGTGACCACTGATGAGACACTGAGGCTGTTGAGAGGGTATGAGAAATAAATAAATAAGTTTCAGTTTTAGAAGATTGATATTACCATAAAATATTTATGGCTAATTTTAAAAAAGTTGCCATAAATAATAAAACAAAGCCATGGGATTTAAATTATGTGTTATTCTTCATTTATCTGACACAGAATGCATCTTATATATCTTCATTGGTACGATTAGTATTGTGTCTTGATCAGAGTTGTGGGAGGTTTGTGTTGGCCGCAGAAGATTTTCAGATTTCACATTCTTACATTTTGGAATGGCTGTTTTTTTATTTTCTTCTATTTTAGGACACACAGTAAGTTCGTATAAGTCAATATTTTCTTGACTGCCTAACTTTTTGGTGTGTTGCCTCTCTCTCACTCTCTACCACTTCTGAATATTTGACCAAAAAGTTACTCCCCTTCTCTTTTATTTGTAGAGACATGAGGAGGTAAAATTGTGATGGAAAAAAATAGGGCAGAATCTGAAAGAAATGACATAATATTGATTCAGAAATACATGTATATTGTTTCTGCTTTTCTATCCTTTTACTCAATTTCTGACCGCTGAGATTTATCTTACGACCTTATGAAAGCCCCATCCCCAGGTTGGAAGCCGCTTTTGTAAAAGATAGCTGTTGCCTGTAAGTATTAAATATGTACATTTAAATCAAGTCCGTTTTGTTTATAGATCATCAATCTTCATGTAATAAAAAAAATAAAGGTGAATAATATATCTTCATATCTTTTACTTGCAATTCTTTCTTTCGTGTTTATTGCATAGTACTAAATACATTCTTTTCTTTTTGTTCATTTATTAGAACTCAGAATAGATGCAGATAGTGACTGACAGACAGGCTGGCATCTAACAAAAGTAGCTGGTCACATTTTCACAGTGTGAGCTGCCAGGTCACACCACTGTGACCTTTAGATTTTTCATCAACCCCTGGCAATCGTGAGTGTAAATGAGTAGAAAATGGACAAGTGTGAATGAGGTTGCCAAAATGTCAGTTCATCTGACTGTCAGACTTTACTTTTTCTAAGATTCTTTTAAATTCCAAGTTTCTTTGAAAGATAGTTATATTTTTATTACCACTGAACTTAACCATTGAAATGCCTCCAGAGAATCTCTGCCTCTTTCAAATACAGTATATATGTTGGATAATAAAGCTCCATTCTGCTAATGCTTTAATGATCCCCATAGGGAACTCCTCCTTTATATCTCCACCCTTTCATGGTGAGGTCAGAGGTCAGGGTCAGCTAGAGAGCAGCCTCCCTAGAGGTGGAAGCCAATACAACCATGTGTGGAAGGCAGTAACTGTCCTGCTTAGGCATGCATCAGCTGAATGGCTGTTTGCCAACAGAGGGGCTTTAACCCTAGCTCTCCCGCCTGAGTGGTAGTCTCTCTACAACCACTATAGCACTTTACCATGCAGCGACTGAGCTCCAACAGTTATGGCGCACATGTGTGCTAAGATCGGATCAGCTGCTGCCTGACTGACCGCCCTTCACTCCGCTTGGGGCGTTTTGGATGAAAGTGTTCGTGGTACACCCACGCAGAGGCAAAGAGGTAAGGCCGAGGGAAGGTTGTCCAGCTCCATCCATCAGAGGTGAACACCTTGGCACAGGGTCCTCCACCCTGACTTGTAGCCCCCGAGTCTCCTTTCTTGAATCATTACAGCAACCTATTTTTCCCTCTGCGGAGCTGATTAGAAAGTAAAATAGCTTAAAGTGCTGCTGCGAAGCGTTAAACGTGCACTGACAGGATTATTGTCACTTGATTTCTTTAAAGTACCAAAATAGAGATGGAATGACAACATGGTGCATGTGTTGTGTGTCAGTATAGATTCCATTATTCCACTGTGATCTCTTTGATTCAAAACATGTGAATCGCTGTTGGACGTTTGAAACACATATTCATCAAATGTCTGTTGAGGCAAATCGTCTCTGAATGAGGTGACAAAAGACTCAAACTCCTCCATTGTTTTAGTTGTGGCATAAAATATCATTTCCCGCCTTACACTGTAATGGTAGGGTAAGGCACAGCAGACATCATCGTGACAGATATTTTGGGCATTCATCTTGGGCAGCTTTGGAGACTCCAAATCAGCTGCGAGTCCATGGCGTGCGTCATTGCGCAGCAGCGCGTCCTGCCCAGAGTGGTTAATGGGAATCCGCTGACAGAGCACAACCAGTCGTTTGTGCGGGCATATGTATGCGCGGATCAGCAGGTGCTGTCTTTAACTGGATGGGACTCACGGTTACAACCACAGCGATCTGAGGGAAAACTCTTAACGTTACGGACTCTTATTTCCAGGACATGTATGACACGCTCGCGGCGATCCGCTGCCACAGGTAAAGTTCGGGTTTCAACTTCATTATCGCGGCTCATTTTTCTTTTCAGTGATGGTAGCACCTGTTCATGTTTGCTGCGCATCAAATTTTGGAGACGTTTGTTGTTTGTTCGTGCGCTTTTTTTTTCTCTCCAGTGCGCCTTTGAACAGAGGGTGCCGTCTAATGCAGGCTGGATACAAAAGTCTGCTGACGATTTAAACTTTGAAGAATGGAGTGATCTTTTTGTTTGAGGCTGAAAAAAACAAAACATTTGTTGTAATGCTCATGCATAGTGAACAACTGCAGGCTTATCTCGGTGTTACTTAACAGCCAAATACATGGATTGTCTGTGCGTGCGTGTGTGTCTATACGCGGGTGCCTCAGTGTGTGTGTGTGCGTCTCCCTCTTAAATTGTGCTTCTTTCAATTAATTCTGCCTGTGCAAGATGCTGGTGCACCAGTGCGTGGATGAATGAGGGTTAGGAGGTTAACAAGTTTTTTGCTTAAGCACGCAAGCCACTTAATCGTTGATTGCTTTTCCCCAGGGCCATTTTTTTGGAGATTGTGCTCAGTTTATAACAGGAGGAATACTGAACTATTCCAAATCTGGTCAAGCTCATGAAGCAAACTGCAACCTTTAATTGAGCACATGATTTTAAGGATGACAGTAATCAAAGAGGCATGAAGGTGAAGGTCAGGAATGTTTTAATAGAGACCATCAGCATCAGTGAGTGTCACTGGGAGAATTTATCAGGGTTAATCACTACAGCTTGTGGACATTTGCAAGGCAGTCTAACCTTACAGATGGTTCTTATCAGTGGTGATGTCTACTTTGGCCTATCTTTACCCAGCAGCTCTGCATCAGATAAAAACAGTTAAGCTGTCAAGTCAACAGACAAATGCTCCCAGCAATGCTGCGATTCCACTGTGATAAAAACTAATTAAAATCACGATAATGCTCCGTGAAGCCTTATGATGAGTTTCCCCGAGTCCTCCTCTAGTTTTCTCAAACTATATTTACCACAATCATAATGCCTGTAATTAGGAGAATAAGCACAGATTGTAAGGCACACTTAATTGGTGCAGATTTTTGTTCACTCATTTGGGTATAAACTGCCAGCTGCTTTTCAGATTTAGCCCTCACAGTGCAGGCCAGCAGCCACAAGAAGGCACAGAGAGGGAGAGGAAGGAGATTTACATAAATAGAGTTGTGTGGAGATACTGGAAAGGCTCTCTGTTATCATCAAAACTCCAGAGCTGGTGGTGTATTTTCTTTCTTTCTCTGATGGACAACATGGAAGAATTAAAATCACCGCAGTCTTGAACAACAAATTGATCTAGTGGAGTAGATATGTGATAGCACCGCATTCATTTTTGCTCTGTTTGCTTCTTTCACCTGCGTATTGACTGATTTCTGTGGTCTGGCGAGCTAAATGGGAGCATTTCTCTGTGTCACTGAATTGCACGGCTGGTGATTCATTTGGATCACGTCTTTTATGTCAAGTGCAGACCTCATGACCCCACTTGTTGGCAATTTTTATGTTTTTTTGCACTGAATTCAAAGCAACAGTTTAGACTCACCAGGTCTGTGTGCAGTGCAGGTGAATCATGGCAACAGCTGTGTCACTTTCTGTTTTTTGTCTCTTGGGATCTTGCCTTGACTCTGTGGCACAGTGTCATGTGTCACCGGTAATGTAATCTGATGGCATAAATCCTCCTGGTATTGTCCATTCTCAAGCTGTCACAGTGTCCAGATGTGTCTTCAGATCAACTGGTTTCCCTCAGGTCTTTCTTTTCAAGGATTACATCTAATTACAAGTGAAATGTGGCAAAAGCCCAGAGGTGTGGTCTTGATGGACCCGAGCAGTTACATTTAGTATGTGTCAGTGGATTGTGAGTCCAGTGAGTGCTCACTTCAGTAGTTATATATAGTGATATTTTGGTTAATATACTCATTCAATTTCTCGCAGAAATTACAGCATTAGCACTCTCATTTTTGTACACTAAATATGAAGCTACAGCCAGCAGCCAAAGACTTTCAAAGACTAGACACAAGGGAAAACTGTTTCTGTCCAAAGCAAATGTAAACCAACCATGACATCACCCATGGGTTTGTGGACTAGCCTTGAGTCTGGCATTATAGAGGTTGCCATCTTGTTTTTGTTTTTTTCTAACCAGAGCATGCACAGTATTGACAAGAGTGTGGAGCAGGTGGGTGACGTACTGTGGCTCGTCCTTTTACCAGGAAATGAAGGCAGCCAGCTTGGCCATGAAGTTTCTCAAATTATAACCAAACAGTGCACCAAAATATGAAAACATTTCAGCGGCAATGTAGTAACAAAATGTCGATCCATATTTGATCAACAATGCCTAATCTGACAGTTTGATGTGAGTTGGGGGATGCTCTGTAGGAAAAACAATGGCAGCTGCCTGGTTGCAGTCTGTCTCAGCAGACTATAAAATGTCTCGAAAAACATTTAAAGCACTGTCTAGTTTGACAGTTTGATCTGAGTTTTGTGGGTCCTGTGTGTCGCACTGGATGGACTCATTGAGACTGACCTGTCAATCACATGGTAGCCCCGCCCTAAAGTATATGCTGCTCCATTGTCAATTTAATTCTAAATGGGCTCATAAAAGTTGAAACTAGCGATTGAGACCATAAACTCATTGGGAAACTGTTTACAGAGATCATAAATCAAGTGAGAAGTAGGGTCACTTGTCATAAGGATACATAAAATCAGACTTCTTTTTGCGACCACTGGAGTTGCCCCCTTGCCTTGCGAGGCAGCTGGATTTGTGAGATCACTAGATCACACGAGAATCCATCTTGCCAGGCTCCAAGCTTTCTGTTTGTGTCAGGACCAGAGGTGGTGGGAGCCAGTCACCGTCTTCGGAGGGACTACTGGCAGCTACGTGCGTGGTTTTAAGTGTGCCAACAATGAAAAGCGTCCAGGGGAACGACTCGTCTTGAATAATGGTGGCTCCTGAAGAGGTTAACACAGCTGTAGCATCACTTATATCAGAACTTGAGAGTATTTCTTCATTGAAAGAAGAGCAAAGAACAGCACTGAAGGCTTTTACCAACTGAAAAGATGTTTTCGATCTTCTTCTGGCTGCCTTCAGCTTCATTCTGGTGAGCTGATCTGATTGGCTGAAGTTAGCCCACATGACAGATGGTTCATCCAATCACCAGCCAAGTGTTTTTTTGTTTGTTTTTTAAAGCACCTGCCCTTTTTCAAACTGCATCTGTGGACGGCTTCCCAGATGGTTTCTGTGTAACAAATCATCTGGTGTGTCAGGTTAGTTGCACCCTACTGGCTATTAAATATAATGCATGTTTAAGGCACTTCTGCACTGGCTTCATTTTTCAGACCCAGAGGCTCCCATCCACTGTTTAATATGGTCCAGAGGTAACAAAATCCTGGAGTCTTGACATCAACAAGGTTTATTGTTCAGCCAAATTTCACCAGAGGTTGGCTATACAAATGGAGCTCTCTACCTAATATGACAGTACCGATGAGCCTTGGTCGCCTTTGCTATGAAGAAAAAAAATCCAAATATAGAGGCATGAATCCGAATCAGAATATGAGATTTTTAAACTCGGTGTTTGGGTTTTTCTACTGGCATGTACATTGGTCTCCCAAGATAGTTGTATCTGTTTATCAAAAGTGTGGAAGTGCTTCAACTGTGAGTCATGTAACATTGTCCATGGGAAAAATTAACTGGACTTTCACTTCCGGACCCAAAGGTGGTTAAATAGCTCCTCCCACTGTGCAGCTCTACAGTGCAATAATTTGTTAGCTTTTCAGGTGTTTTTTGGTATATTTTGTTACCTTTGCGTAGAGTCGTTCTTGCCATTTCCTCTATTTCCAGTCTTTAGTCTTTTTAGCTAACTTGCTGCTTCCTTTAAATAACCCCTGTCTACTCATCTCATTATAACTTCCATTTTTACTGCTGCTCCATCTCCTTTGATTCCTCCTCCTCATCATCTTCACGTCTACCATCACTGCTGTAATTGCAAGCCTGCAGATTTCCTCCTCGTACAGTGTGTTTCAGTGGTAACATTGCTAACTCACCCCAACAATAAGGCAGAGCGACGGACACTATAGACCTGTCTGGGATGATGAGAAGTAGTAGTCGCTCAGAGCCTGAATCGAAGCTTCTAAACCCGCAGATGAAAGAGGGGAGGAGAGGCCTCCGCCTAGATGAAGTCCATAGGGTCCCCGCTGTTTCTGAGACATTGCCTTGGTGTGTTTGAAAGAGAGAAAGAGACGGAGCAGAGAGACAGGGTCTCTGAGGAGAGGGGAGCTGAGGGGTACACTGAGTCAAGTCACTTGTATATAATAAGAAATGCAGGTTAGATTTTGGCAAGAACCGTAAAGACCCTTTTGACAACATCCCTTAGATCAACTGACAAAAGACATGAAACTATTCTACCCCACAGTCCATTACTCTATTCCAT
>JAJHUR010121558.1:680-13146 GCA_027495735.1 Lutjanus campechanus | reverse complement strand
TTTTTTTCATCATGCACTTCGAGAAAAAAGTCGAAATGTCGAGAAAAAAGTCAAAATGTCGAGAATAAAGTCAACATACAATGTCAAGAAAAAAGTCGAAATACAATGTCGAGAATAAAGTCAACATACAATGTCATGAAAAAAGTCGAAATACAATGTCGAGAATAAAGTCGAAATACAATGTTGAGAATAAAGTCGAAATGTCTCCTCTGGTCCATCCCTAATACTCTTCCGTACCTCAAATTCCTAATACTGATAACTACACTCTTTGTGAGCTAAAAGAGAAAGAATTTCTTTGTTACTGTAACCCTCTTTTCCTGACTGTTCTTCCGGGCTGTGGGTAATAAGCGGGCTACAATATTTATTTATTTCTTTTAATTTTCACCAATACGGCAAAACAGTACAACACACGCCAACTTCGGGGTACAGCAACTTCTCTTTCCTATGACAAGCACGAGACACTCCCTGTGTGTCACCCATACCTGTCCCCACAAAACAAGGGCAGGCAGGCAGGCACCTGTCTATCGACAAGCAGATACTCATTGTCTAATAATAATAGTAACGGTTATATATATGACTTATCAAGCGAACTGTTACAAAGTGCTTTACAAAAGAACAGATGCTTCATGTAACAGAAGGGGGATCACTTCTATTTTAACTTCAATCAGCGGTCGAGAACGCACTTTATCTCTTCTGCTATGAGCTGGTCTGCAAACTACAGGTAACATACAGGTGATCTAACAGGATGTCAGTGTCTCTTCCTATATGTTCTCTTAAGTCTGCTGGAAACTGTCCGACTTGACTGCAGCTTCTTGTCTCCAATTCGTGCTACAGCCGCCTGATCTCGTCTACTCGCCAGCCGAGGCGCAGTTAATCTCAAACGCACCTAATAACTGCTTACACTGCACATGAACATACAAATCAAACTATATACAAAGCACTATAAATGTCAATAAAGTAATAATTTACATAATAATTTACAAGTAACTAAATTATGCTGTAAAAGTATTATTACTTAAATATAAATAATGTACGCACTGTACTGCTTGTTATAATCTCAAATGATTGACTTCATTCTCGACATTGTATTTCGACTTTTTTTTCTCAACATTGTATGTTGACTTTTATTCTCGACATTTCGACTTTTTTCTCGAAGTGCATGATGAAAAAAAATCTACCTCCTCTCATTTTTTTTTTCTCATGAGTGGCCCTAATACTCTTCCGTAGACATCACACATCTCCACCCTGGGAAAGAAGGCTCATGATGTGCAGGGCCCAAGACAGGAGGATGCTGCAGCAGGCCTCATTGATATCTATCTATCAAGCATCAGTTATATCAGGGAGGTGGGCTGCCCGTGTCTGAAAAGAGACAGAAGTATCCACTGCTGTACCACCAGACTTAAGAGCAGTCAACACTCCACTATAAGTTTTCTTATGTAGCATAAAGGGACTGCAGCTTGCGTTTTGTTGTAGTGGTTGTAGTTGTGAGTCAAGAGGTTTTTAGCCTAGCTTTGCCTAAAAGTTTGGCTTTGAACTCTGGACAGACCCAGGTTAGCTGTCTTTATGTGTAGCTTGGCTAACCACATGACTGACTCCTCCTCTGTGCTTAAAATACAGACGTGATTGACTGATCTGTCCTTTAAAGAAATGTGCTGGCCTGATTATTTCATCTCAGTATATTAAGATCTGTATCTTGCGGTGTTCGCGTATGTGGTTGTTGAAGAAATATTCAGATCATTTACATAAGTAAAAATGGCAGTACCACTTCATTTCACTAATAAATGAATTAGATTGTTGGCAGTGAAATGTAAGAAATTTCAGTCTTCTTTTTTTTTCTTAGAGTGTTAATTAACTGATTCATAACTGCAATAAAACTACAGAAAATAATGGACGTGGTGGAGGAAGCACCATTCACTTTCACACTGAGGTTATCCTAACCTCCTGCTTATTTATTATCTTGACAGAACACCTCAAACTGTGCAATCACCCTCTGACCAGCAATCATTAAAAAAAAGAATAAAAACTAATACTAATAATCAGATGAAAGCTCAAAAAGTTAATATTTCCATCACAAATATAATGCAGAAGTAGAAGAGTGGAAGACAGAAATATCTGAGTGAAGAACAAGTGAATGTGAATAAACGTAGCTTCCATCTGTGTGTGTGTTTGCTTTGTAGGCAGGCCAGAGAGATTGTTCTGAAGTATGAAGGCCGTCTAACCAGAACCAGAGGTTACCAGACTGCAGGAGCTGACGTACGTACACACCAACACAATCACTGCTGTTGTTTTCTTCAACATGCAGAAACTCTGACCTCACCTTGTAGAGAATGAAAAACAGAAGAAGAAGGAGAGATCACTCATGTAGAGTGTAGATTTCCACCTGACAATCCAAAAAGAATATCGAATGATGATCGGATGTAACCCCTTTGTAACATTTTGATTAGTAACTGTAATTTTAATTACATATTTTTATGTAAAATAAATACACAGTTACTCTGCAACACTGCTAGTTTGTCAGCTATGTTTTTTATATGAACCGTTGTTGTTTATGTATAGGTTTTATAGGGTTTTCACAGTTTTGGAAGAATTTTTAATCGCTGTAATCACAAGAGGTCCTTGAGCATACAGATGTAAATGTGCACAAAAATGACCAGACTGATGGGTCCTGTAGTATGTGAAATTAGCTGTGGACAAGCTTCTCACTCTCACATGTGCACACATACAACCAATTGCATGATCAGATAGCAGTGGTGCCACAGAAATGTGAAAAGAAGGCTCTGCTCTGGCTGACTTGTCGCTGTGGGCAGTTTCAGTGAAATGTGCTCCGAACTGTACAACCGACTCCATTTATTCTGTCTCACTGTCCTCTGAGAGGAGCTGCTCTGTGTTATTTCACTGCACTGCAGTAACCTGATGATCAGAGCCAGAATCATAAAACATGTTGGATTTCCTTTGTGCAGCTGCTGAATTCTGATGTTAACAAAGCTTTTAATCCTCCTTTGCGCTCAACAAACACATACTGCAGATAACTCCATCTTCTTAATGTGTCTCACTGTCTTACATCCACACACATGCAGAGAGGAAGACAGACAGAGAGACAGAGAGCGATGCAGCCATAGCGCAGCAGCATGAGTGAATTTATAGCCTGTTGTTATAGCTCAGTTTAATTAAAATGTTCAGGCTGCTCAGGCCCATTAGAATAAATTGACTTTTAGTGAGCGGTCTGATGATGACTTATTAATTCTACAGTTTGGCTCCCAGTTAATTGAAAATCAGAATCACTGGCCCAGCTGACTTTATCTTGATTAATAGTCATCATCTCTCATCTGACTTTATTTTTCATCACATCATAAGACGCTTCACAGTCACATTGTTTACGTTCTCATGTGGACTAAATGTGTTAGAAAATTACATCCTGAGTGATGCAAACTACACAAGACAATTTGTCGGAAATGTAATAACAGAAAGTTGATTTATCAAAAAAAAAGAGAAAAAAGAACATTGGTTGTTTGCTTAAAACTTGAAAAGCCTGTCAGTTACATTTAATTTACAAAGAATACTTGTGGAAACGCAATTTGCAATTATATCTCAAATGCAAAAGCACATTTATTGTCCTAAATCTGTTCTAATAATTTGACGTAGCCTATTTTTTACACTAACACTTAATTATGTGAAAGAATAACACAAGAGAAATGAAGTAGAACAGTGGTTTTCAAACTTTACCAAATCACAACAAAGTACAAGCAAAAATCAAGACGAAAAAGTTGTTAACAAAATTTCAAGGCCTTGGAGTGCAATAATTTTTTGAGTGTTGAGCCAAACTCATATTCTTAAGTTTTGAAAAAGTTTTACCAAATGCTGATATTTTGTCAAGATAATTTACTTTTCTTCTTCAGATAAACTATCTAAAGAAGAAAGGTAAATTATCTCAACTAAAGATTATACTGTAGGTCAGCAAAACTTTTTAACGTTTATTTTAAAACTTAAGAGTTTGATTTGGTATAACCAACTCAACCAACAGAGGCAACGAGTACTAGCCAATCAGAGAGAGAGTTCCCAGAGTATCAATCAATTAGGGTCTTTGACTCTAATAACTCCCACCCTCTGGTAACTGCATGTGTGAATAGTTCTCTTATACTGAAAGGTAAGTCTGGGGCTAAATGCAAAAGTGTGAAAAGCCCTTGGAGGGATGGCGTTCTCTTCCATGGAAGCCGCTATGTTTATCCAGTTCTCCCAAAATGGGCAAATCAATTACTGGCTCTATAGATCGGGCCTATTGCATTTTTCTGTTCTCCTACATACTTGGAAGGGGAGGGTGAGGTCTAAGCAATTTGCAAGCTATTTAATCACCTTTTTTCTTGTCCAGTCTCTGTGTACAGTATCTGAACCGTAAAGTGTACTCTAATGACAATGACTGGAGTGACTAATGAAACTGTTACAGATATAAATCTAATTCTCTTACTACAGGTCTGGCAGGTTTCAGTAAGTCAGAGGTTCCTCGGTGCTCTTTAAACCTCACTTTCTCTTCTTGCAGTTGCTGAAGAAAGTTTCCCGTGTGCTTTACAACATTGTGGTTCTGTTCATTCCCTGGGAGGTGAGGATCAAGAAAATCGAAAGTGAGTCATCTTTGTTTCTCTACAGAATTAAAGAAAGCCATTCTGTCACTGAATAATACCCAAGATGCTATAATCTAATTATATGTTGGTATAATTGGTTGTGTACTACCATATCACTGTTTGTGTGTATGCAACATGTCAGTCAGTCTCAGTCAGATGTTTCCTGTCTCGTTGAGGTCACTTTGGGTCGGGCGTGGCTTCCTACTTTATCTTCCTCCGCTGGTTGTTTGGGATCAACATCGTCCTCACCATCATGACTGGAGCCTTCATCGTGCTGCCGGAGGTCAGCAAGTCTCTGACTCTCTATACTGTACATGATATATGCTGTTGATATATGCTATATTTCCTGTGTGAGTCATCTGTGACCAGTGTGACTGTGAAGGATTCATCATTTTGTGTTTGGTGACCGACAGTGGTCAGTGTGATGACAGGGAATAAGTTCCACTTTGGTTTTCTTGCTGGGGCACCAGGCACCCCAGAGCTTAGTCAGCTAATCAGATAGATAGCTCCATGGCTAGTCTGACTCACATGATGTATACTGAGGTTATAAGTCCGCCATTGGTTGCTTGTGTCATGCAGCATCAGCGGCATCTGCTATCTAAGTTTTCAAAGTTCACAGGAAACAAGAACCACCTCTGAGCTGCAACTGACAAGCTGAAAATGGCAAATTAGCGCCTGGGACGCTAACGATATGAACATAACCAAGGTTACAGCTATTACCTTTTCCCCACATAAATGCCTCCATACTGCTTGTCTGGCGTTGTCCAAGTCTAAAGCCCTGACATGCCATTCACTTGCATGCGCACACCATCACACCACGCACACAGTTCAGATGGTGTGCACACACACACGATCGTGGCTCCAAGCTAAAGATCTACAGTGAAGATTCAGTCTATAAACATGCTGTAAATGATGTCTTTCAAATCAACTTGGCATGTCGGGGCTTTAGGAGACCAGACACCAACCAGAGAAGCAGCAGATTCTGCAACGCTGTTTTCCTGTGAAGCTCCAGCAGTGAACTAAAAAACTAAACCCGACCCTCAATCGGCATGAGGCTGAATAGATAATAGAGTAGATATTGTCTGAATTTTCATTTTTGGTTAAACTATCCCTTTAATGAAAACAATCATAAACATTCATAAAGATTCCAGTGTAATGGGCACTGGGCAAGAAGTGTTACAGAGAAAACAAACAAACAAAAGGCCCTCGACTGCTCTCCTTGCCTCAGCAAAACAACAAAATCCATGAAACTCACCTGACGAACAAACTAAAAAAAAACTCTTCTGTCACTTTCTACTTTAATTCAAATTTATCTGATTGCAAAATCCCCATATTTTTGGTAAATACAAAAAAATGCTTTGTATAATTACGCAATATTTTGGTCACTCAAATGTTAGCCCATACATACACATTCTGGGGTAAAAATGTTCTGCCTGTCTTTAAACTAATCACAAACTTCTTGAGCAGTGCTAAGCCCAGGATGCAGTGATGGTGACGCTGCAAAATAGTGTCGAGGGGGAACATGTTTGATGGAACATTTGCACGTCAGGAAGTGAGCTCTGGTGTTAAAATGACTTCATCACTGCAAAAGAAAAGGTTACAGCTGTTAGCTTGTTTACGTTTGGCGCTAATTTTCTATTTTCAGCATGTGGTGAGGTTGTTCTTGTTTCCCGGGGACTTTAAAAAACACAGATAGCAGACGGTGTGATACCGCAGCCAATGGCAGGACTTACACCTGCAGTGTGCATCCGGTCTATCAGACTATGCAAATGCTAAGTGAAAAAAAAAAAAAGAAACATCTCACACTTCAGTTCAGTCTCAGCTGATTGATCATAAATGTAGAATTTTCTGGTACTTGCCATGTTGTTAATGTCAGTAATTCTTAGATTCTTGGTTGACTTCTTCACCTCTGTTCATGTTCTGATCATCAGTACAGATCAGAGGATCCTTGATGACAGAGTTTGTAGCTGGTGCTTCTCCAGCGGCTTCAGCTCGGAGACCAGACAGTAGATGAGAACAAAGAACAGTGGGAAAAAAGGCTGCTGGATTTATGTTTGTCTCTGACGTGCAGCCACAAGCAATTTTCCCAGACATGACTTATCCCATCATCCCCAACACCTAATCTTCTTCCTCCTTTTATTTCTTCTCCATCTCTCCCTCCCTCCACCGAGTGTTGGAACCAACCTGGCCACCGTCTCCTCCCACACACCCCTTTATCTTTATCTCACCTAATATCATCCAGCATCAAACATCATGGATGTCCTGTCACAGTTGATGTGCGTGCCTGTGAATTGTGTGACCAAGGATTCACTGATGGTCACCTCAGTCATTCATCTCTTTTCATGTCTTCAGATCGCCTACTTTTTAGGGAAACGCTACAGATACACATCGCACCTTAATTTTTGTTTCAGCACTGAGGGCAGACAAGTCTTCTGTTTTGTTTTTATTTATTTATTTTATTACACATTTGGATTGTGGATTCAGTAATGGCAGTTAAGTGAGTCATCAAAAATGAAAGAGGCCTGGATATCATTTAACCTACTGTTGTTTCGCTGCTACTGCTATTACTTAAAGTAAAAGCTGCATTTTGCTACTGCTACTGAGAACTGTTACCTGATTTGGTGCTATACAAATAAATTGAACTGAAGTTGCTATGCCAAAGCATTGTGTCTGGTTTACAATAGGGCTGAACAACTAATCGAAATATTATCCAAGTGCAATATCTAAATAGGAGCTGCAGTTTTTCGGTAAAACTAAATGTGTCACAATAAAACAGTATAGATGAAGCATTGTGGTGCTACAGAGACGCCCTAACCTGCAAAATACATTCACCAGACCAACGTCAACCTTTCAGTAAATATGAAATGCAAAAATGATCATTCCCACTAAAATTGTGACTCATATCGCAATTACAGTGTCTGTCATATAATCACAATATGACTTCTTTTTTTATTTTTTACATATTGCTCTGCCCATGTTTGAAATCAGTTATTATATGTGAAACAACAGTACAAGTTGTTTTAACCAATGCATAAAAAAGACCTCTGTTTAGGTTCCAGTGACAGCTGTGTAGGAGTAAAAATGAAGGAGTAAAATGCAAACAATTGCATTTTATATTTTTGAAAGCATTCTTACTTTACAGTATTTCATCACACCTGCCTAAAATTTTTGCACAGTACTGTATATTTTTTAATATTTTAATTGTCATTTATTGGCACCTGGGTGGTTCTGTGGGTAGACCATATGCACCATATACTGAGGCTGTGAGTCCTCTGCAGCAGGGTTTGACTTCTGTCTCGCTCCCTCCCCCTCCCCTCGACACCCCCAAACTCTCTCTTACCCTTTTCTGTCCTCACTTCACCTGTCCTATTGATTGAAGGCATAAAACCGCAAATAATAAAAGTAATTTTCATTTGTCAACGTTTTAAGCATAAAATTGTTCTTAACTTTCTTCAGTTGTAAAAATGTGTAGCCTAGACATCAAATTTTAAAAACTTTTTTAATATTTGATCAACTAAACATCAACTTAATATTTCATCAACTAAATTATGCATAATAGTTTATGTCAATGGCTAAGGTCCACAGAATGAGGAGATCAACAAAGACAAAGAACACTTCATCCTTCTACACAGCAAGTTCAAGTTTGAGTTCTTATAATCATGAGGAAAATTACAAAAATTACTGTAACATCAATGGCAATAAAACTCTTATATCTGTACTACAGACAAAAATATATATGAAAAAAAATCACATAAGGTGAACAAAACCTAATCAGAATCTGTAACTGTGTAGTAGTGTAAATGCTAAAATATGGAACAAAATATGGTACTGAGGTACCTTATTGAGTAAAATGTATAATCTGTAATTTAAACTAGTTGTCATGCAACTGTAAGCAGTTGCTTAGAGACAGGTTGTTAGAGGTGTGTATTTTTGAACTTTTGAACTGAACAGCTAGCTGGAGGCTCCTGCCTCCAGTCTTTATGCTAAGCTAGGCTAATTATGTCCTCACTCCAGCTTTGTACTTAACACCCCACTATAAGACTGATATCAGTTCTCTGAAAGAAAGCAAAATGTTGAACTATTCCTTTATTTGATATGTGTACTCACCTAACAGTCTGGTGCAAACAGTAATTACAATGACCCACAAAGACCTTTTGGCTCCTCTCTTTCCTGATTAAATTTTTTTAATGTTGTTTTCCCAAAGCAGATCTGTGTAACAAGATAAAAAAGTGTAAACTAACTTTGAGGTCCTCTCTCTCTCTCTCTCTCTCTCTCTCTCTCTCTCTCTCTCTCTCTCTCTCTCTCTCTCTCTCTCTCTAAAAGGTCTTTTATGTATCATTATCCTAATGCATTGAACTACTGTGTGTTTGTGTGTATTAGCTGCTGGCTGGAGCTCCGTTTGGAACCACGAGGAGTAAAACTATCCCCAAGGAGCACCTGGCTTCAGCCCAGGACCTGGACACCATCTGGTCTCTTGGGGCAAGCCTCTCTTTCCTTTTACTGTTCTGTCAATAGCACATTACTAACAGACACAATGGAGCATTATTCAAACATTACGTTACTGCCTCCCTGACCTCTAAACCAAGGCACCATCACTCAATGATTGTCTCCTCTGCATAAAGAGAATTAAAGAAATCATTAAACCTTGTGAGTGAGCCAGTTTTAAGTCATTGAGGGGATTCAGACTTTGATTCATGTTAACAGCTTTTCAACTAACTGCTGTTCTTCAGCAGTGACACCACTTCCTGTTTGGCAGTGATGGAAACATGACACCAGAGTAAATCCACTAATTATTTACCCTGTTTCAGCGGAGGCAATGAATGTTTGTCTCTGTCAATTTCTGTGACTCTTTGTCATCTCAGCCACAAATGCCACCTGTCTCTGATCACGCAGCACTCGAGCATCATTCCAAAGTAGTCAGTGTTGATCTCGAAAGAGGGACACAGGTGAAAGATATGAAAAAGTAGGACTTAAACACTGTAACATTTCGGCTTTTTTACGGTTTACTAACCCTGTTTTCTTGCACGTTGGGGACGTTGAATGTGACACACCAGAAATATATTTGATATAGTGAGTTTACCTGCCTGTAAAAATAACCTGCATATTTGAGCTAATCTTGGAGTAAAAATGTAATTATAGTAGGGTAATGTAATTGATGGAATTTCATGGCAATCTTCCCATTTTATATTGATATTTCACATGATAGTGCCCTTAGAGGTCATGGACTCACCACAAACATTAGAATTCATCATCTGCATATCATCAACTGTAGATTAATGACATTTGTGTCCATAGATACATGGTATATAAATATTAAATAGTGGAAGTAGCCACCGTGATGTCACCCGTTGGTTTGTATGCTACTATTTTGAAGCCTTAAGTCTGCCATTATGGCTGTTGCTGTCTTGTTTTTTTGAATCAGAAGTGACCACGTTTAGTTGCCATGGTAACGACCTGTCAATTAAAAGGTAACTAAGTGCTTTACTCTAAATAGGACCATGATTTATAAAATGAACATCATACTGTATTGAAGAAGACTTGAGACCATAAACTCATTAGGAAACTGTTGACTGAGGTCATAACTCAAGTGAGAGGTAGGCTCATTTTCTCATCAGCCTACAGCCACTCGCCCTCTGCTGGCCAGTAGGAAGAATACAAGTTTAAGGCAGATCTGGAAGCCTCGTCCACTATTTAAAATACAGTCTATGTTGGGGTGTGCGGTTGTTGTCGTACCTGGCTGAAGTATGATCAGATCCATCAAACATTCATGATGATCTCTGATGAGTCTGTGTTTGCTTTGCTGTCCAGTTGTTAGATGTGTTAGACTGTATGGTTTTTATACTCCAGATGTAGCTCAGATGGCCTTGTAACCTTGTAATTATGTGCTGCACCTCCTTGATTTTGTTGTGAACATGTGTTGTATGTGTGTGTGTGTGTGTGTGTGTGTGTGTGTGTTTGATCTCCACAGGGCTACCTGCAGTACTCGGTCTTGTTCTATGGTTATTACGGCAGGGTGAGGAAAATTGGCAGTGCAGGGTACCGGCTGCCCCTCGCCTACTTCCTGGTTGGGATGGCTGTGTTTGCCTACAGTTTCATCATCCTGCTAAGAAAGTAATCATTACAATATGTGCAACTCATGCTGTGGATGATGTAATAATTAATAAATAAATATTAAATAAATATTATTCTAATCTTAGATTAGGTCTAATCAGAGTGCAGCAAAATTAGGTTTAAAACCCAGATTTTAAATGAATCAGTTGCAGAAAAAGGAATCTTAGTTTATATTGGAACTGTACATCGAATAATGAATAAATAGGAGATACTTTCTTACACAAATTATGATATGTGGTGCATATTTTAAATAAATTTCAACTTAACGTGATGTTATTTTTAGCAAACCTTATCTTCCAAATAATTTTTTAGTAATTCAGAAAAGCTGTTTTTACACCTTAGGGTGTCAAAATGACTGTAACACTTGTATAGTTAACAAACAATCCTGTGAGAGAGTTAATGTCTAACACTACATGAAAGTGTTGAGAAAAATGAACACTGGTTAGTGTTATGAAGTGTTGAATTTTAACTCCAAAAAGAGTCAATAATTACGCTAAGTTAGTGTTAAGGTACTAACTCTTCAAAAAGAGTTAAATGAACTCTCTGTGGACCCATATTAAAATCAAATCTGACAGTGATAATGTGAGTATGCTGATGCAACATCATTTAAAGTTAAACCGTGATTTAATCCAGTTTGAAAATGAATCCTTGCTTTGGTTTGGATGGAGGATGTGACCGTTTTAAAAGACAAAATCTTCTCTAGTGCCTCCTAGAGGCAGCAATGTTCATTACACCCCACGATACAAATGTAACAGACTGAAAAGCATATTGAAGAATGATAAATTCATAATTTCATCCTTCGTAAGAGTCATTTGATTGTCCTGAGAAAGACACCACAGGAAATGTCATATAAAGTCAATGAGGTATTCTCATGAATCATGTCACAGCAGTTTAGCAGTTGTAATAAATATTGATCATTTTTGTGTAGACCAAAGGAAATATATCATGATGGTGGTGTCAGAGGAATCATCTGCATATTTAATGGATATTAAGCAGAGTTTGTTGAGAATCTCAGTCAGAAGCAAAGTGTTGGACTGTTCAACTGACTGATTACGTGATAATGATATTGTATGGTATGATAATATGCATTGAATAATAATCCTGCTGCAGAATGGCCAAGAACTCTCGTCTGAGCCTGGCCAGCGCCTCTGATGAGAACTTCACCTTCTGCTGGAGGGTCTTCTGTGCCTGGGATTATCTGATAGGAAACCCAGAGGCTGCGGAGAGCAAAGGAGCCGCCATCGTCAACAACATCAGGGTCAGACACACACACACACACACACACACACACACACACACACACACACACACACCAGGCTCAATGGACTGTACACTAACACACAGCACTCAAATCAAACTCTTGGCTATTTAACCATGTAACAGGCCAACCTCCTCGTGATTTAAGTTTTTATTAAGATGTCAACGACAGATGAATTGATTTCTTACGGAGTTGACAAAATGTAACATTTCACAGCGTAGTCGTAGTGAGCAGCCATTTTATTTTTTAAAGTTGCTACAGAGTTGATATGTTATGGTTGAGACACATCTGATAGCAATACTGTCTAATAAATTTGTTGAAATGCAGAAAGTTTACCAGTGTTTGAGCAGTATTCTGGCCTGTTTTTAAACCAGGAAGTGAGACAGGGGTCCTTGGGGTATAGCTAACCCTTTATATGCCTGATTAAATCATATTTTTGTAAAAATCTGATGGAGTTGATATCTGAAATCTGGGACACAAC
>JAJHUR010121556.1:0-20687 GCA_027495735.1 Lutjanus campechanus | reverse complement strand
CTGAAGAAGCCTCTTGGATGAGAGGCGAAACGTCTTCAAGAACTCTATGAAGTCCAGTTGCCTACAACAAACCTTGCTACGGATTGAGTTTCAGAGAAATTTTTTTTCCCCCTTGCATTTTGGTGATGTTTAAAGAAAGAAAATAACAAAATAATAAATATACCACAACTTTTGATTTTTACTTTTAATTAGCAGTTAAGAACTTGCGGAAATCTCTGACATAAACTAATGTTCATCAGTTTCCTTTCATTCATTTGTTTTTTGCCCGGCCCCTCAGGAATATTGACCCAGCACGTTTAACAAAATGCATACCCCTTTCCTTTAAGACTTTCCGGAAGAAACAGGAATTCTTCTTTACAGGGAGGCTGGTTTGATGTAGCTATGTTGTTGTCTGGGTGGAAACAGTAGAGTTTGTAGAGTTGTAAGGTTTATGCACGCTTATGCAATGAAGTCTCCTGGGAAAAACTGGGAGGGTTGCCAAGTATGTTATAGAACCTAACCCAGCAAGAAAACCACCTCAGTACTGTATTATACTGTCTATTCCCTGTCATCAAACTGACTTCTGTAGGTCTTGTGGGCTGTTTTGGTATTATTTAGGCCATGTTTGCTTGGAGAATGCAGTCCGTACATCAATGTTTGCAGCAGGTCCCTCCCTATCTGCCCATTTTACAGGAAATATGTAAGCAAGAAGCACCCAGCTAGCTGTTCCACAGGAACTATACTGTCAATAAATCCAACCGGAGTTAAAATACTCCTCACACAGGAAGGCACGCACACACATTTGCACTGTAATTAGGCTTTCACTCACTTCAGTTTGCTACTATCTGTTCATATGGTGAGTTTCCAATTTGCTTCAGCCAGCACCGGCTCGGTACATTAAGGTTAAATCGACTTAACTGTCAGTGAAGAGCTGACCTGAGGAATTTGTTGAGGTCTCCATGCTTCATGTACTCGAACACCATGATGAGAGGGTCTCCGTCTACGCACACTCCGTAGAATTTAACAATGTGGTCGTGCTGCAGGTTGGTCAGCAGCTCCGCCTCCCTCTGGAAGTCCTTTCTCGCTGACAGGTTGGGATCTTTTAGCGTCTGCAAGGGAAAATTTAAAGAAAAAAAAAAACCTTGGTCAATGTCAAAGTGTCTGTCAGTTCTTTATTATCAAGGAGGTCTGGAACATCAGCAAGAGCCATCTTATCTGTACCTCAAGGCACCATGGAGGCTGCCCACATAAGTACGCTCGGTGTGAAGGACAGCGAGGACCTTTCAATTCAAACACTCTTATTAGACACAGATTCACAACATTCCTTTATGATCATACATTCCTGCCAGACCCGGCCTACTTTTCAAATTCTTCTTATTGGAAGTTACACCCTTCTTTTTCCTGTTTTCCTCTGAATCATTCACTATGTACAGTCTGCTCAATTTATCCTTCAATTTGTAGCCTTGGCTGTAGAGCTGACAATGTCTATTGTTCAGTCAGTCCATCACTTTTATTCAGACCAAAACACCCGGACCACTATTGGATGGATTGCCAAAAATGATTGTACAGACATTCATGGTCCCCAGAGGACAAATCCCACTCTCCTGTCGATCACCTGACTTTTCCTCGAGCACCACCATGAAGTTGACAGGTTTGTTTTTTTGAGTAAAGTGGCTCGACAACTGCTGGATGGATTGTTGTAGATTAGTGATGCACAATATTGGATTTTTGCTGACATCCAATATGCCAATATTTTCCAACTTTTTTTTTTGGATGATTGCCGATGCTGTTTCGTAGTTGCAGAGAACATCAAGTCTCTCCTGCAGTGAATTTTATTTTTTATTGTGCTCACTCTTATTGTAAAACAGGACAAAAACAATTTTTTTTGTCACTTACGTCGTGACAAAATGTGTGTTTGTCTCTGCTCTTCATAAATTCGTTATAGTGACAGGATGAAGGACAATTGAATTTGTAGTGCTGAGGGAATGTGATTTGGCTCCTCTTTGCATGAGTGGTGCTGAGCAATTATTGGAAACTTTGCTATCTGTTTCGGACACCTCAAAAAACTCCATACCACAGACATCCTCGCATTGCAATTAATTAAAGCTTCATCTTATCAGACAGCGTTATTGGCAAAAAAAAAAGTTCATTTTCAGCAGAAAATTGCAGATACTATTGTGCATTGCTACTACAGATATAAAAGATTCCCAGTAAATCTGAATAATTTTGCTGATGACTTTTCTTCTACTGCAACCAGCAGGGTGAAATTTCAGTCCCTCCAATCTTTCACTTTTGATCAGCCTCAGCTGAACGAACAGACATGTTTCTAGTGCTCATTTTAAAGTCTTAGTAAGCTAAACTAGGACGGAAAAGGCACAAAACATTACCTCTTGAACATCAGCATGTTGGCATTGTTATTGAGAGCATGTTAGCATGCTGACATTAGCATTCAGCTCAACCCACTGCTGTGCTTACAGTAAGACCAGCTTCAAAGAGCTGCTGGCGTGGCTGTAGCCTCTCAGCCTTGCTGTCCTGGGTGTGGCGGATCCAAACACTATCCTCTGAACTTTTTTTTATATATATATATATATATATATATATATATATATACCAAATAATCTGTTCCCTTTTGTTACTGCCTCCAGCTCATGTTGTTGATTCGCTTGTTTGCCCACCTCCTTCTCTATCCCCACCAGCACCAGCCAGTCTCCATGGGAATGGAGAAGATAACAGGGGAAATCAGTGACTGTTCGATTTCTGTGTTCGCCCGATGTAAAAACAATGTTGAATTCGCACCAAAGTCTAAAAAATTTCCTTTATATTTACCGATACCAATACAGCTTTGAAACTGTGAAGCAGTCTGTGCACAGTAGGTAGTTATGCATTATCTAATAATCCCCTACAGGGCCGGTGTAATCACTACAGCTGTAAAGATCAGGGAGTACCGGTGAATCTCGCTGGAACAACCGCGTCCAAAACATATTGATCTGATTGGTAAAGTGATGAAGCAGTGAGTGCACTGAAGTCCTTTGAAGTGGAGTACACTGCACATGAAATATCAAATCTTGATGGGATTGTTAGCTGAAGCCAGCAGTATGAGGGGGGGGGGGGGGGAAATCAAATAACGTGCCTTACTGCAGCCTCTATTGGCGGAAAAAAAAAGGCTCTTGACACTTCATCAGCAACAAGAAAATGCAGCAAGTCGCTTCTCTTGATCTCCCTGGCCTTGAGTCCTGCTTTCCCAGCCTGCTGCTGACGTTATTACAGATGGAAAGACCTTGGGATGGAAATGCATTTACTCATATGTGCTCCTCTTGCACTGAAGCGCTGGAGGTGGTGGAGATGTACGGCAGAGTAGGTAAAATGGCCATAAAATTCTATTACCAAATCAAAGCGCACTCTTAAGGAAATGTTTCTTGTCTGGGCGTCCCTCCAAAACAATACCTTCAAGTGCTCGACTACAATAAATTGAGGGAAAGAGCTGCAATGAATTTTCCCTTTGTTGACCTTTAAGTGTATTCAGAGAGCCTCTTTCTGCTTTATCACAGGCAGGAAGGAACATGTTCGGATAAAAACGCACATTGCATTGTGTTTTAAAAAATAAAAATGCACTGTAGAGGAGGCTTATAACAGATTAAGGTTCTTTTTTTTTCTTAATCCTGTAATGCTAAGAAGTATCCATCATCGTCATCTTAACTCTTCCACTAACTTCTCCCGTTGTCAAGGTCAGGCTGGGTTTCTGACTCTAATTTCCTTTTTTCCTGTGTAGGTTTGCTGAGTCTGCAGCCTCATATTCAGCACCATTGCCCTGCTTCACATTCATACAGTTCCTCATATTCGCACTGGAAGCTGCCAAGCACAACCTAATGTTGGGAACTGCGAGAGCGCTAATAGCCACCACACAGGGACAATGGTTCTAAATGCTTTAAGTGCTTTGAAACAAAGCACCAAGTTCACTGGGGTATTAACTTTGCTCCATAGTAATTGCTGGTCCCTTGGCTGGTACTTGGACAGGTTTTGAAAGGGTACAAAGACAGGTAGAGGTTGCAGCACCCAGCAGTCACCCACCAAACAGAATACTTTTTTATCTCCTTTTTTAAAAAAAAAAAAAATCTACATTGTGCCTCAGGTTACGGATCTCAAAGCTCCCTGCTAACAATATTCATCCGTGACCTTTTCATAATGGTAAATGTCCATTTTGGTCATGTCCATCAATGAGAAATACTGTACAACAGGGTGGTGATTCAACCTAAATCGAGTTCATGGAAGAGAAACACTGATAGCTGAACCTTTGGTCCTGTTTTGCCTCACTGTTATTTAGAGGAATACGTAGTTTGACATTTTAAGAAATGTGCTCAATCACTTTCTTGCTGGGAGTTACACAATGAAGTAAAACTGAGTGAGTGCTTGGCTGAAACGAGCATCCGACACAGATAATGTACTTTTTATGAGTACGAGTTTAGTACAAGTAAAATGTGTCTGTATCTGTACTCGCAGTGAAGTAAAGTCATCATTGGGTGACAAATACTATATGTGTCAAAAACATTGATCTGAAGCTCAGTTCCAGGGTTATGCTGTAAATAGTTTTCTAGTGACAAATATAGCAACTTTTATCAACCCTTATCAATTTCAGGCTTAAACTATCAACATGTAGTAAATGATGCCACTGCCGGTTTGAGCCCCACCAATTCCGAGTACAGATACAGATACAGATAAGTTAGCTGGTTGAACAAATACAAAAACTGATAACGGTCGATTAACTATGAAGCTACAATCAGGAGACAGTTAGTGTAGTCTAGCTTATGAAAAGACTCACACTATTCCACTCACTACCTCTTATGTAACAATCATTACTTTATTCTGACCATAAATTGAAATTTTGGACACTTACTAATTCTTACATTTTGTATCATCACTGACAGGAGTTTAGTTTGCATAGTTGCTCATACCAGAGGGCAGTGTTGTAGTCTAGACCATCTAAACAGAGACCAAGTCATGACCAAGAGCTGAGTATATCAAGACCAAGCCAAGACCAAGACCAAGACCAAGGCAGAGCAAGCTCTCTCACCCAAGTGAAGGAGCAGTATTGTGGCCTGTAGTGTTTATGTTGGAGCTGACATTAGCTAAGGTTGATGTAATGTAATGCTATATAGCTACAGGGGTTGGAGGTATAAACAGTAGAGAACCGTATGATATTTGACTATACTGTGATACTGTGGCTGAGCCCTCACTGTCCTTGTGCAAAAAGATAATGGTTACAACAAAATGTTAACAGCACAGATAAAAGAACCAATAACATCAAAGCTTTGCCAGATTTGAAGATTTATGGCAAAGTAAGCTGAACAGACTGCATACAGACAGCTTTGCTTTTAGCTCACAGTGGTTTTTGCAACATTTTACAACAGTGAACACAACAAAGAGGAGAAATATGTCCCAGTAGAGCAGTCATAAGTCATACTAATTCTTTAACCGGTTGAAGAATTTAGATTTAAATAAAAAAAAAACTAAATAAATATGCTGTGATATCAACCGTTACTGTCCATGCTTTCAATTATACCGTGATAGAAATTTTAGGCCATACCCCCAACCCGAACTAGCTACATAGCTTTATGTCGCCTTTCTCTTCGTTGTTTATCACAAATCAAAACATAACTTAGCTAGCTAGCTGTGTTAGACAGGAGGCATAAAGAAAGGTAAGCTAAGAGTAACTGAGGCTAAGTGCTATTAAAAGTTTGACATAGTCCCAATCACCCCAGTAAGCGTCGCATTGCAGAATTTACACACTTCTGTGTGTTTTTCTTTGGATGCTGTTTTTTTTAGATGGAACTGTCTTTTCTTGACTCTTGACTGGTCTTGAAATTCAATCCTGAGTCCTCTTTGTCTGAGACCGAGACAAAAAAGAGTAAAAGTACTACAACACTGCCAGAGGGATTTCTAACTGGTGGCTATTGGTAAGACTAGTGGAGCCAGAAATACAGTGATGGTGGTTGGACTGCTGAGGGGGGCCACAGTGTTCATATAATACTGCCTCAAGCCAGTTGGACCAGCCGTTGTAGTTAAGTCGAAAAATTTAGAATGCAGCTACAAGTCTGGGTGATGCCACCAAGTGTCTGTAGGCTGCTTGGGTAAAGGTGGGATTCAAAGACATCATGCATCAAGTCACTGAATTGTATGGAACAATTTTCTGATCGAACTACCAACTATCTGTGAGACAGATAGGCACAATGGTTGGACTACTGAGTGGGCCTTCAGATCAAACTGCATATCAGGCCATTGGGGCCAGCCATGGTAGTTTAGCTGGAGATGATACTGTATAATGTAGATATAAGGCTGGCTCAAGCCACTGAGTACCTGCTCTTTGCTTGGGTGAGAGCAGGATTTAAAGGCAGCTTAAAGGTATGTTAGGTCAGAGCTAGAGAATGGTGTCGCCTGTCAGAGGGATCAGTAGATTTACGTATGACCGCGCAGCCTGATACCCACTGCAGGGCCTGGTGATAGATCAAAGCATCATTTGACATGAATACTGGCCCTCCAAAGGAATGCTCACTCAGTGTTTGGCACATTTTACTGTGTACTGAATGATAAGTGACTGCACAAAGGTGGTTTTTGCATCTATACAATGAGAAGCATGGTATTTTGCTGTATAGTTGTGAGCAGAAAGAAGTGCGCATTGTATTATACAGTAAATAGGGAGTGATTTCGGACCAACTCAGATACAGCAGCTTGATCAGTGGCCCTATGCTTCAACCAATGTTGTAGGTACCTCTGTAGCAGTGGGGCAAAAAATAAAATAAAAAGGGCACTGGTTATATGAGGTGGGGCCATACTTGCAAACCCTGAGAGGTCAAAAATAGGGCAGATTTTGAAATCAAATATGGGGGGTATGGGTGGTCCTCCCTCAGAAATGGCTGGAAAACACAGTGGTACCAAAGTATTAAACCTCATCTTGTCTAATTTCAAATTCGATTATAGTGGCACAGAAATTAATGTTTTACAAATGTTTCTCTCAGGTTATGTTTGTTAGACTGCAAGAGTAAAGTGCCCCTTTCCTTAAAAACCTTGTCTACTGGAAGGGCACCCTTGAGGGCACTTTAACATTTGTCTTGCACATCGGGCCACCCAAGAGGGCATTTTATCATGCTTAATCTACCATAGGTGTATTTAAGAGGGCACTTTTGCTGCATTTGTTACATGTGGGCACCAAGAGGGGTCTACCAGTGCCCTCTAGTGTAGTTTTGCACTTGTAGGGCACTCTAGTAAAGTTAGCAATAATAAATAGGCGACGTTCTGGTAGACTTTCAAAATAGGGCACAAAAACAACTTGGGTAGGTTTAGACAATAAATCTACTGTACCTTTATGTAACTTCACGTACGTAAATTAAGTACCTCACATAACTTACATATCTTGCATTACGTAAGTCACAGAACTTATATACACTATGTTCTATACATTCTTTACTTAAATACATTAAATATGTTCCACAATTTACAGAGATTCCGTAACTTAAAAAGAAATCCATATCGACTTAACAATTGGTTTCACATATGACGCGAACCACGGGTCACCTGGGTAACGTCCTGTGTTTCGTTGACCCATCCATCCACCCTGTCTCCTCAAAAACACAGACTTTCTTGCTCTTCAAACTGTCACCCAACTTCATGGCACTTCAACACATAACACCTGATGGGCGCCTCCAGAAATGATGCTAGAAGAGTACTTACAGCATCATAATTTGAAGCATAGGTGCATAGATTTTGTTACTTTTGGACACAGCCAGGTGAGTTGTTACCCTGTTTCGAGTCTTAGCTTCATGATTGTCGTGCAGATATCGGAGTAATGTCAATCTTCTTAGTGCACTCTCCACAAGAAAGGGAAGAACTGTATTACCCAAAATGTCAAACCGTTCCTTTCATGCTCTTTATAACACACATACACGCGCACACAACCACACGGTGAAGATGTACCTTGACAGCCACCAGCATCTTGTCCTTGGTGGGGCTGAGGTTGTAACACTCTGCCAGGAAGACTTTACCGAATGCTCCTTCACCCAGCTCCCTTTTCAGGATGATGTCTCTCCGCTTTATATGCTGGACAACTAAAGCACAGACAAGCAGAGAAAGAGAAGGGAGAGTGAGAAAAATAGTGACAAGAGTCATTTTTACAAACCTTCCCTCAGATGTTAAGCTTCAGAACATTTTTATAGCACATAAAACCTGCAGAAAAAATGTGTTTAGAAGGAGAATTTCACCTCCAAAAATAAATATAATATTTTGCCGTTATCTCTCAAAGCTGGGAATGAACAATTGCAAAAGAGGAGAAGAAGAATAAGAAGGAAGGAAAGCCTGATAGTGTCATATTGCATGCAAAGAGAGACAAATACAGCACAGTGGAAGCTGCGTCTCCTGCACTGTGGATGCAGCTACTTTGTAGTAGTATTTTAAATTCTAGTCAAGATCTCAAGTTTTTAAAGATACAGTACCTAATAAGTCATGGATTACATAGAAGTGTGTGTGTAAAATGATGCACTAGACATCTTAATTTCTCTGTTTGATGTAATGGTGAATCAATAAAAAAAAAGAAGCAGCCTCTGGAATGTTTGAAGATTTCTCTTAATATAGTAGATACAGAATATGTGATATTGTCAAACTGTAAAAAAAAAAAAAACCCGTTTCATCTAACTTTGAAACTACTTAAGAGAGAATATTGGGAACGTTAGGGTTCAAGTGGCTTTAAATCTCCAAAGCGCAAATAAACGGCGAGATGACATTGGACCTGCCGAGCTGCAAATCTCTTATCTGGATTTCTTGGTTTTACTGTTGGCACTGAAACAACACGGGGGGACAATTTCTAATGAGAACAGAATTGTAAAATGTCTGTTTCTCAGGAAAATAAAACATCTAGCTGAGCAGAGTGAGAATAACAGTCCCTCTGTCTCTCTCAATACTTCTTAGTCTATTTTTACTGAACAACTCACTCCAACAGGATCATTTTAGACTCATTGGACAGTTAAGTCTGTGTGTTTTGTATATAATCAGCTTCAATTTTTTCCCCTCCCTTCCTTTTATTGCTTGTAATGTTTGTGATCACATTATTAAAGTTTATTCTTCTGTTAATTACCATAAGAAAAGCGGTCAATCTTGCAAGATGACAACACTCATGAAACAGCAACAGTCTGGTAGGTGTAAGGGGTAACATTTTACCCCCGGATACCCAGTGTTGGAAGAAATTTTCAGATCTGCTACTTAATGAAAAGTACTAATACCACACTGTGAAAATACTCCACTATAAGTAAAAGTCCTTCATTCCTTAAAGGTGCTGAATACAACATTCAGCCTCACTAGTTGTCAGAGAACAACTGCTTGCAATGTAAAGATATGATGCAGTAATGGCTTTCTGAGCAGAGAATAATGTCACACTCCCTGTGGTTTTGTTATTCAGTCATCTTTGCGTGTGCATGTCTGCATGCATGTTTGTCCATTTTCAGAACGGTTCTCCCTGGTGAGTAACGTTAACATATTACAGCTAAACGAAACGCTAAAATGTGTTCTGGAAAACGATTTAGGAGGAGAAGCACTAACAGAATATTGACCACTGCCTAGTTTTTTTGCACTTTGCAACGTGCATTTGTTTTGGTCTGAGATGCTGGTGATGTACTGCGACCTCTAGGGAAAATGTCCCGCACAGCACCTTTAAGTAAAAATATGTAAGCGTTATTTGCAAAATATACTGATATACTTATAAAGTCAAAAGTGGTCAGTAAAATGGTCCCCGTCAGTGTTTTACTATTACATGTGATGTTTAATTGTTGTGTGGTGATGGGAATTATGGCTCTTTGAAGGGAGATGGATTATAAGGCTCTATTCTTTTCTGTGAGCTGCTCAAAAGCAGGATTTTTCATTCTTTTTTCTTGTTTTTTAGGGGGCCGGGGCTAAGAGGTTGAACTACAAAATAGGATTATTACAGGGTAATATTTAGATCAGACTCAAACTTAGACATTCCACCAATATAATTTAATGTTCCATGTGTGAACTAGGTTCAGCAGCATTAAATTACTTGTATTGCCAGACCTAATGTCTATGATCTACATTGTAAACATTACATAAGGTGACGCCTTGAATGCAATTCATGAGACACTTAACTGAAGGCTTTCCTTGATGGAAAAGATGTTTTCAGTCTTATCCTGACTAGCTTTGATTTACAGACTGGTTCCACTCTCACATTAGTTTGTTGATCTGATTGGTTGAAGTTAGCTCATGATAGACAGTGATAGACAGATGGTTCGTCCAATCACCTGCCAAGTAGTCTTAGAAAGTGCCTGCCCTTTTCCAAACAGTTTCCAAGGATAATTTTCCAGATGGCTCTGTGGAACAAACCATCTGGTGCGTCATGTTAGTGAAATTTGGGCACAAAGAAATAACATCTCTTACCAAGTGCGACTCAGTTCACTTTGTTTGTACCAAAAAGCTGTTGAAAAGAATCGTATCGTTCACGAACGCAACATAACTATTGCTGCATTAATGTGCAAATTGTATTTTACTGCTGTAGATGTTTAAACTTGAGCTCATTTTATCTAGTTTATGTTCTGCTGGGTAGCTTAATCTACAGCAATCCATCGTATTCTATAAGATCATCACGTGTATGTAGTGTTGCTGTCCTGTGAGAACCACGTATTTCTAAAAAAAAAGTAAACTTTTCATGAGCTCATGTATTTTCCAGCAAGTCCAAGAGGGGTTTAAAAGAGCTTATTTAGCTTAAGTAGTAGCAGAATTTCCTCAAATCGTAAAAAGTACAATAATTGCCTCTGAACCAGATCTTATGACTCTGTTGTTTTCTGTGAGCCAAAAGAATGGCTCATCGTTCCTTCTTTCTCATTGCTAGGTCGATCTGCAAAATCACTAGGATTATTATGGGGTAGATTTGGATCACACTCAAACGTACCACCAATACAATTTCATTTTGCATGTGTGGTCTAGGTTTAGCAGCACTGAATTACTCATATTGTCAGACGATCTGCATTGTAAACATTACGTAAAGTGACCTACATCCCTCTGTTTGTCAGGGAATTTACTACTTTGAACATACCCTCTGTATGATGAAATGTGTTATGTCAATAATTTATCAAGTAAATCAAGTTGCCTCTTCTTGAATGCAATTCATGAGACACTTAGCTGAAGGCTTTTCCCGATGGAAAAGATGTTTCCACTCTTGTTGCTGGCTTCAACGAGAGTCTGATTGACTGACTGTCGTATGGTTCGTTGATCTGATTGGTTGAAGTTAGCTCAAGATGGACGGTGACAGACAGATGGTTTCATCCAATCACCTGCCAAGTAGTTTTTTAAAGTGCCGGCCCTTTTCCAAACAGTTTCCAAGAACGACGTCTCAGATGGTTCTCTTTAACAAACCATCTGGTGCGTCATGTTAGTGGCATTTGGGCACAAAATAAAAAGAACATCTCTCACTAAGAACGACGTCATTGCCTTCGTTCATACTTTTGAGCCGTTAAAAAAGATTTGGATTGTTCTCGAAGATAACATTACTATTGCCTGCATTGCTGTGTAAATTGCATTTTGCTGTTATAGATCTTTAAAGTTGAGCTCATTTGAACCACTTTACATATTGTTGGGCAGTTTAATCTACAGTGAGCACTGTCTGTAGTGTAACACCTGAGTAACACCTGTGAAAAACAGCTGTTCTCAGCTTTGTGACAGTGTATTTTCCAGCTAATCCAAGAGCATTTTTAAATAGTTACATTTAGCTTAAGAAGTAGAACTTTTTTTTAACCCATAAAGTAACACTTAATCCTTCAGTTTATTAGAAAATATCACGTTCAAAATATACAAAATTTGGAGATACATCATTTACACAGGACAAGGAGGGTATGAAAAATTGCAATCTGAAATGTAGTGGATTAACAAGTGCAATATTTGCCTCTGAGACGTAATTAAGTAGGAACAGAAAGTAAAACCTGAAAACCAAAATACTCAAGTACAGTACAAATATCTCAACTTTGTACTTAAAGGGAAAATTCACTACTTTTCATGCCGATGCCCAATCAGTTTGACGGTAAATGTAGTACATTTCAGTATACGTTTCTGTGTTCTATAAATTCCTGTGTTGAGTTGAGCTGAGTTTACAAAGTCATGCCGCTGTTGCCTACATGTACCAGATTGCATTGCGTGTGGCCTTCTGACGCCCATGCCCATGTTGCTCTGTATCACCATGGCAACATATTACTTTGTTGGGAAAACATAGCATCACGTGACAAAAAACATTCATCAAGCCCCCTGGTTACCCAGAGACGGAGACTTGCAGCTGGAGAATTCAGCTTTTGCAGTCAACATAGCACACACCGAGGAAATTATTGCTTCAATTGACAGCATTTACCGTCAACTTTGATTGGACATCCTCATGAAAAGAGATGAGTTTTCCCTTTAAGTATAATACTTGAGTAATAGAAGCACACTTAGTAACATTGTTCCACTGCTGATACCTGCCAGGCTCAGTATGACTTGGGGAGGTTGTAGGAGTTGTTGGCTCCTGAACAGAACTGCTCTCCATGCCTCACTCTGAACAGAACATGACAACTCATAGGTTTACCATGAAAACTCGACTGCTTCTACTATAAATATGCACTTACGCAGTATGTACATTTGTATTTAGTTTCTAACAAAGGCCCATTTCTAAAGATGAGAGGCACAACATGAGTGCTTATTATCACTATATACAAGACTGGACATCATCACTCGAGCTGCACAGATGCTCTCTGTACTTTAAAATATGAATAGAATGACAAGAGCGTGTATGATGCTTAGCAACAAGGAAACACAACCACAGGTAAAGGATCAAATAAATGCCCCTCATGCATGAACCACCATCCATGATATGTTCTTAAGTGGTACGTATGAGTGATTTATGAGAACTTTTTGCATTCACCAGTTTTCTTGTATTTAGAATTTTTTCTTTTAGATGCGAACACACATTTCCGAGTGGTCCAGACCTGTTGTATGAGTCATGTGCAGTTAGTCTGCGGTCATCCAAAAGTTTTTTTTTCACCGATAACTGTATATTTCATTAGTTTGAAGACATTTTGAGTTTGCAAAATAAATGACACTTCATAATTACGTCGACATCTGCTTTTCAAATGATAATATAATTGTAACTTTACATCTAAAGCCTATCATCATTGGTTTAATGATGTATGATTACCTACTGTCAAGTGTATAGGCTGTATAACTTCACATGCAGGTTTATGAAGCTGCTGTCTATTGGAACGTCCTCGCTTATTCTGTCCTCTGTCTCCGTGATGGGAACCTCCCCCCCCGACCCCCTTCCTCCCACTGCAGTCATCGTCACCTTGCTGCGGTGAGGCGTTTTTTTCTTTTCTTTTTTTCTTTGAAGCCATTTTCATGGAGATATTTCCTCTTTATTTTACTGACAGTCCAAACATAGCATCGACACAACTCGTTTTTCACGTTTCTTTGTTTTAGAAGGTCACTTAATCCCACTGCTGACGCTGTTAAAATCACAGATTTTCTCTGAAAAAGGACTTTTTTTTTAAAGTCTTTGGTGCCATTTTCATAGTCACCTGAAGTTACGAGTGTTTGCTGAATCTGACGTCAAGAAATTTAGGATAAGATTACAAAAATGTCCAATATTCGTCAAAAACAATCTACTTCAACAGAACATAAAGGGGAATGTTGCCAATTTAAAAAGTCATTATGTTACTTTTGATGCACCAGTACACATTGTTCAGAGTGTGATGCGCTCTTCTCTTAATTGGAACAAAATTTATGAGTTTAAGATTTCACTGCAAAGATGTACCAGACATATAACATCCATTATTAACAAACAAACCAGAATTTAAATCTCATTATAAATCTAGCTAAATCTATTGATCTTATGAAGCAGAGTGACATCACTAATTCACGGCTCAGTTCTGCATCTGTTATATGAGCCGTGTGCTGTATATTGGCAGCATTGTCTTAACCGTCCCTGGACAATTACGTACGAGGCCTGTTGTGTACAAAAGTTTATTTCTTCAGCTGTGTCAACTGGCTCTTCACTACGACGCTCCTGAGACATCATGCATTATTTCCACAACTTCAGGCTTCCTATAAAGTCTTGTTAGCCGAGTCATTGTCTAATGCGTTTTCTGGCAGACCAGTAAACTTCATCGATCTTTATCCGTCCTCCATCTGTGTGTTCTTTAACGCACACTTGGTGGTTGTATACATTCAATAGAAAATATGTCATTGAGGACTGAAGAGCACACAAAGCACTGTGAAAACACTGATGTGCAGGAGCTCAAGAGCTGTTGCACCTGTTGCCATCAGCAAACATAATAGAGAAGCACAGTGAAACTCTTAAGGTTGGTCACTGTTATTTCAGCTTCTCCCAATGCCTAATGTTGAAGTGGTGAACTTAACCTACGATGTCCAAATGGCCTTTTGCTGAGCCGTGCCTCTCTGTTACTGTAGTTTACAAAGATAATGGTCATCTTTATTCTTAGTACTTAAAAAAAAATACAGCATGTCCTTGATTTCAGACAGAAGTAGACAAAAGCTGCTTCTCTTTTCTAACCAGTTAGTTTTGTCGGCTGAAATGAAAATGACACTTCTAGCATATCTTATCAGCTGTAACTAGCCAGCTAATTAGGCCAAAGTGAGCTTAATGAGTTGGCTGAAAAGGCCGTCGCCAGCTGACTTTTTAATGTTTCCAGTGGACTCGTTTTAAAATACGAAGCCTGTAAAAGGGTCTTAACCCTGAACTCAACCGGTCACGGTGGATGGCTGCCCACCCCGCCCCTGCTTTAAGTTTCTGCGTCTTCAAAGGATGTTTTTCCCGGCCACTGTCACCTCAGTGCTTGCTCTTGGTGGGACTTGTTGGTCATGGGTGCAGTTTGCATTGTTTCAGACTGCTCGCTGAACCCCTAAGTGGAAAATTGATTCTGGTCTAATAATGTGGTACAGTACCCTGGTGCACAGGTCTATGGACCCACAGGTTGTACTGTAGGTCGATTTACCAGATAATGTTACAGGTTTGCACGGTCAAGTGACGAACAGTGATCCGACTAAGTTATTAATAACTTACAAAATCATTGCATGCAGTATTCCAGCTCCCACCTTCTCCCATCCTATCTATCACTCCCTCCCTCTTTCAAACACACACATGCTGCTGCAGCACATCCAGTGCGCTCACAGCTCAGCTGATCGTTACTCAGAACGTGTCTAAACAGGTTAAATGCTGGAACTATGAACTCCACTATTTTTCTGCACAGTGCAGCCAAACACTGGACTAAAAAAGACAGTATAGACCTACACATGAATGCTGCTATTCTGTTAAAATTCATTGGTAGGATGTGAAGGATGAATTATTTGTGTGTGTGTGTGAGAAAGAGGGGGAGAAAAATCAAGGGTTACTTGTTTTCCTGCTATCAATGAGCCTGCAGGTTCATCTAACAGCTGAGATCTGTATCTGGTCAACCGTCAGGTTTTGCAGTTTGTGTGAGCTCAGATTTCGTGATAATTCTCGAAAATGTCCACTTTCACTGTTTAGCTAATGCACTTGGACACTGCCATGGATTTATCAGTACACAGCACAGTTACACCACTGATATTTCAGAGCCATGATCGGGGCCGTAGATTCTGACTTGCACACACACCTAAGGCAGATGAAGGATGCTCCTGCACTCTGTGCTACTGACGGATGGAGAGGAGGGGATTGCAGGTTAACAAGGAAAATGCATTTTGCTCATTTTGCTAACAAGGGGGATCCTCACTCACGTCACCTTTAAGCCCACGAAATTTAACCATGAGATTGGTTAAAGTTTCTGCTGTAGCGAGCTAGTTAGCCAGGCATGCTAACGTCTGCTGCTTATGTTGGAGCAGTTTAATCCATCCCTTACATTTCTGCTCTTGTGTTTTGGATTTTCAAGAGGGAACAAGAGACACCACCACCCAAATTCTTTATACACAGAGTGTCCAGGTCTGTATGACTAGAGCCTCATGCAGATTGCTTTAATATGCTGAGAAAAAAACAGGCTGCAGGGATGCTAATCACTGATTGGACAACTGCTGTTTTGGGGAGACTTTTGGCAAACCCTTTAGTTTCATTAATATTTATATACTGTAGGTGTGATTGACTATTCTCTTCCCTCTCCGGGGCACAGTTCATGCATCTGAAATTTTCTCCCAGCGCTGCCTGATGAACTCTCGCCACCTGTGATCCTGTTATGCAACTTGTAAATGATTTGTTGTGAGAAGTAATAATTGGGACGCACGTGTCTCCTGCAGTGTTTTCACGGCTTTAACCAAAATGAGCAATCTCCAATAGTTTTCCTTATTCACAGACACCAGTTAGACACCAGTTCCGTGTGACCATTCCTCTGGGTTTTTTCCTTTTTTTTTTTTTTCATTTTGTAATTTCTCCACACCATCTGGCCATGAACATGTTGGGAAGGTGATTCATAAAAAATGTCACCTGCTCCTCTGGTGTCTTTTTTCGTGAGACGGTATCTTTAACCACCATTTCTGAAATCGGTGTTAAATATGAAGAAATGTCCCAGTTTTAAAGTAGATCAGAACAGAAGTGTCTGCAGAAACTGGCAGCCAGTGTGCCGGGTGAGAGCCCCACCAGGGACACTAACACATCACTGCTGTCAAAGCTTCATCCTCTATAAAAAAAAAAATCTGCTTTCCAAGAGTTGAGAAAAACATCCTTAAGTCGATACACATACATTTTAATTCAAAATGTGTTTTGACTGGATTTCGTAGGCCAAATGTCTCCGACACTTTCTCAGCTGATAAAGGAACAGTGATTTTTTTTAAAACTCAAGTCTGAAGAGTTTCCAGAGTTCACGTCTGTTCCCCACTGAATCATATCTCTACTTCTTTACTCTTGTTCTTTCTTTAAGAAAAATGAATAATCTTTATCCTTATCTTTCACTTTCATTCCTTCCAGTGCCCTCCTCCATCAGTCATGATCATTAGAGGATCAGTGTTGGCCTTACTGTCGCCTCTCAAGCGCAATATCCAGCTATTGAAGCTTATTCTATTGTTGCACCCATCATTAAGCTTCTCTAGATGAGATAGTTGGTGAAATGCCAAAAATGTAAAACTGTGAGGATTGTCATCTATCAGCAGGCTTGGAAGCTCTCAGAAGCCACACAATGTGCGAAGCATAATAAATTTTCTGTCTAACTTTTCCTCAGAAGTTACTATTTGATTGTTATCTTGACTTTTACTTCATTTATCTTCTCCTCGTGAGGTGAGGTGATATTTCAAAGATGGATTTCTTATCTCGCATGTGCAAATTGTGAGTTTGCGTCCGTTTTAATCAAATGTTATCAGTTTTTTTTTTTATCAGAATGTCCACACTTCTATCGTTGCCGTTATGTAAATTAACCAAACTAAAACGCAGTAATTGTTCATTTAACTTAACTATTTCGAGCCCTCGCTCTTCTGTCGGACATGGCCCACCCCCCAACCCCGGCTGCTCCACATTGTACTAATCATGCAGAGGTAGTCCACCTTCTGTCACTCACGGTCCCTCCTCTGTGACTCCTGCCGGCCTCCTTTGTGTGTGTGTGGTGCTATTTTTCAGCCTTTTCATCATAGAGGGCTGCTCATGCTGCATTCCAGACAAGTCAGAACTCAAAAATATATGACTTCATAAGAGAAAAAGTACAATGGAACACCACGCAAAGTCAGAACACTCCTGTACAACCCTAAAATAATATTACCATTAGTATCATGGTTTGGTCAGTAACCTGGATGTGCAGCCATTTTGGAGACACCGCAGTGTAAACAACAGAACGGTATACACGCTGAATATTCAATCTAAGCCGATTTTACAGGAAAACAGTGTTGCAGAATCTCCCAAACAATGGAGGTGAATGGTGACCAGTTTTCAAACGTAAAAAATCAAGTGGGAAAAACAACAACATAAAATGCCTCCATACTGCTCGTCTGGCATAATCCAAAGCCCTGAATGGCTGTTTGCTCACCGTCACAACATGTGCATGTGAACGTGACTATAAGCTAAGGGTCTACAGTGAAGATTCAGGCTGAAAACATGGTGTAAATAACATTTTTCAACTTGGCATTCCATCATGTCGAGGCTTTAGGAGACTTGGATTACACCAGACGAGCAGTATGGAGGTATTTTATGTTTTTATTCTGTCTGTTTTATGTTTTTTATGTTTGAAAATTTGATCACCATTCACTTCCATTGTTTGGGAGATTCTGCAACATTGTTTTCCTGTGAAACTCCAGCAGTGTTTTATGGACTAAAAAAACTAAACCAGACCTTCAATCAGAATGAGGGTGGGTAGATAATGACTGAATTTACATTTTTGGGTGAACTATCCCTTTAAATGTCACAAAGGTTCGATGTGTTTAGATGGTGAGAGAGGCTCAGTATGAGCTCATAAATGACAAGTGTAATGTTTAAACCAAAGCAGGTGATCGACTGATCTTTACATTCTAGAAATGTAACTGGATATTTACTTTGACGATTTCGAGTCTTATAATCTACTAGTGCAACTTTTCAGATCAAAATGCAGATCTGCCATTAATCAAAACGTCCCTCTCCAACAGACTTAAATTATTGCGTTGACCAAAACTGATCATTTTTAGCAATAACTGCTGCAATCGAATGGACCTTGTGGGAAGTTGTGAACACAACTCACAACACGTGACTGGACTCACTGGATTACCACAGGAGAGGGGCGTTCAAACACAACTCCATTTGAAGACAGCAAATAATCAGGAACAGTGGTGAGTTTAGACGCATTGTTTATGGTCAGTACCGCCAACATGGCCGACATCTGCACTGATGATAGAGTGAAAACATTCAGTAGTAAAACCTTGTCTGCATGTAAATCAATGTCGAAATACGTATGTTGCCAATGTTATTAAGTGCCATAAAATAAAATGTATGATTGCATCTGTGGCTTTATGCGTCGATTTTCCTTCTCTGTGTTGTTCGCATATGCAAAGAGGCTGAACTGCTGCGGTTTCAATTGCCAAAGTACTGTCAGTTTGTCAGGGTCAGTCATGTTTTTTAGTTTATTTTTGGCACAGTGCACCTGAGACATTGGAAATTCCTACCTCCAACTCTGTCTGGACTGCAGCATTAGCGTGCTCTAGTTTTGTCTTGTCTGTTCGCTCGTTCCCCTCCCCCCTTATCTGCTCTCTCTCTCTCACTCCCGCTGTGCACCTGACCGTCATCTCCGATCAAGCACACCTGTCTGCCATCAGGCCATCACCTCTTCACTACAAGCACTCTGCACCAACAGCCAGTCTGGGCCGGATCGTTCTGCTATACACGGATCACCTGTCTGCCAGCACACCTCGCCAGTTTGCCAAGCCCGCCAGCCAGTTCTATTTCCCAGATTACCCTCTGCCAAACCCCAACACTGGATACCGCTCCCTTCAACTCAGCTGTAACTCCTGCCAGACACCATCTCACTTTACAATCTTGTAAAATATTATATTAAAAGACGTGTCTTCACTTACCTGCCCGTTCTGTGTCTGCATTTGGGTTCTGACTCAGATTCAAGGGAAATTCACTGGATGCTAGATGAACTCTTTCTGCACTTTTTACTCCAGAAGTAAGTCTTTACTACGAAGCAAGTTCAACATAGTGTTATCTTCACCAAACCTCACAAAAGTAATCCTGCAAAGCCATCACACGACAGTGGTTATCAACTTGGCAAGTCACGTTCACGTGAAAGGGTCGGTGTTTGCAGCGTCTGACCGATCACAACATGGACAACTCTACTGGCATGTCTGATGTTAAACAAACAAATAAGTATATTACCATCATCACAATCCAGGCTACAGCTGCAGCTGACAAATGCAGGACAGCTGGCAAAAATAATCACAAATGAAGAGCAGTTCAAGGCGTAAATTAATAGTCTTATAATATCACTGCTCCATCATTAGGACATGAGTAGATCTGACTGTAATTACATTTGTATATTCCATTAAATTAATGCACTGCTCAGATGTATTCTTTCATCTGCAATCACTGTGGTGTCAGATGGACTCTGTAGCCAAAAAAAAAAAAAAAAAAACATAATTAAAAGCAATCAGAAGGCTTACTGTCATGTCTTATTAGTAAAACCAGTGCAATCAGTCTCAGTTTTAGGACCATATTAGAGATGTACCAATCCACTCTTTTTTAAGTTTTTAAGTTTTGATGATGTCTGAATTTGGATACGTTCCGATACCGATACTATACCAATAGCCTTGATATTTTTTCTTGATGTTTATTATTATTATTATTATTATTATTAACATCATTATTATTATTAACATTATTGGTAGTATTAGTAGTAGTACATGAGGCCAAAACTGAACTTCTGGAAAGCTTGCGTAGTTTGTGTAATGTAACTTGTGTAATGGTATCCTTCAACCATTGTGGGGCGCTGTAGGATTTTAGGCCGTGACACTGGGTAAAATGAGGGACAGAAAAAATGCCCCTCATTTGCATAATTATCAAGTGATGGAAGTTTATGTTCCAAAATTCTAATATTACCTTTCATGCTTGACGTGTTATAAGGACTCAGAATCACTATTGTCACTTTTCTTTCTGTAAGTTGAACATCACTGCTAATTTAACAACTTTTTTCACCATATTTCTGACTAGTGTAATCAGGCTGATACACTGGACCTGACATATATTTCTTATAATGCAAAACAAC
>JAJHUR010121555.1:0-15536 GCA_027495735.1 Lutjanus campechanus | reverse complement strand
TTTTGCCCTGGTATCAAAAGAGGTATTGAGTATCTTTTTTTAAATACTAGTATTGTATAAAAGCTCAAAATTCTGATATTGTGACAACTGTGCATGTGACTTATGAGAAGGAGAAGGAAGGAAAACATGGGCAGAATGAGTCAGAATCAAGGAAACCCCACTGGTGATCGAGAGGAAGAGGAAATATATTAAAGCAAACCATAGTCCCAACAAAAATGTTATGTACACACCAAAATACAAGTCACATCCTCATTTGTGGAAAGCTTTCAGAGTTTAGGACTTACATGATAATACCGCTCATTTATACAACCACCTAAATGGTTGCCACTAAATACAACATGATGAAGCCATCACAGACACTACCACAAAATCCCTACCACCCATAATCAAGTTCCCACAGGCAAAAGGAGATTGCAAGGGCAAATGTTCTACTAAGAAATGCTTTCCCTACTGATCTTGACACTAAACCATAATCTCCACTTCACATGAGAAAATAGTGTTTCTCATTTCATCCACAATCGTTCAGGACTGGCTAGAGATACAATGCTTGAGTTTTTTAGTGACCAATAGGACACTAAAAGAATGAGGGCTGAACAATTTTGAAATTTTGATTTGAAATATCTAATTGTGATTATTTTAACTGATATTGCAAATGCGATATTACAGGTAATTATACTTTTTACATTTTTTTTTTTTTTACAGAATCTGTACCAAATGAAGATGTTTTTTAAGTCTATGGAATCTGCCTTTAACAAAACAGAACCTTTAACAAATATTGCACCTCCTGTGATTTGAAAATTGCAGAAAGCCATATTGTGATTTTGATGAAAATTTCGATTAATTGTGCAGCCCTAATTTAAATTGATAAAACAAACTTCCGTGCTGGCTGCAAAAGTAGTTCTGAAACTCAACTGTCAAGTTCTGCTGCTAGGTCTCTCTCACATCAAAACAATAACAGTTTAGTCTAGTCTACTTTGATGACATCGTAAAGTAGCATAGAATCATGGGAGATGTTGTCTTTATTGTTAAATAACCACCATTTCCAATTAGAATCTTTCTGACATGACACATGCAGAAATCATGTTCAAAGAGGAAGTAATATATACTTTAATTCACGTAACATTTCATCATTTTCACCGACTTCCTTCCTCACTCTACTGACGTATCCAATGTCTCCCATGTTTACCTGGAATTTAAGTAGCAACTGGCAGCTAGTAGGAAACACATCATTACCTTGAATAAATCATGGATTTCTCTTGGTTTCACTAGTGTTTGAAACATTTGGAATAATGTGAGCACATAGCTCAACAAAATATGTCTACCATTTTTAGGCATTTTAGTGCAGAAATGTTACATATTACAGCATTGAAGTTTTTAGCTGTAACTTGGGGGGATATTTAAGGTTTGGGGACACTATTGGATGCTATTACAAAATCAGAGAGTGTACCTTTAAGATACAAAAACAACAGATTTGGGTGTGCCACCACTGGCATTTTCCATGTGTGGAGATTTTGCCACGGGCAAAGACACTGCCTGCTCTGCCTACATGACTAATAGACTGAGTGGAGGAGGCCTGTGTTGAAATTCCTGATATGTGTCAATCTTTAGACACATCATATCCAGTCTACCCCGAGCAGCCCTCTTCAATGTATTTGTTAGCACAGGCCACCACAATTAGCACTCACATGTAAAGACTCTCATATTCCATTACAATTTTTCCTCACACATCTTTCTTATATGTCATTAAAGCACCAAAAGACTATTATCAGAATGATGCTAACTAGGAGTGAATATTTTAAAAGCTGCTGTAATACTCAAGCATCTTTCTAAAGCAAAGAATTTGTCTATGAAGTGTCACTCCTGTTATAAATAGACTTGCAACAATCCCATCATTTATCTTCGGACTTGTCATTTTCACCAGAGGAAGTGACACAAGCCTGAGGGCTTCTTTCTGCCATTAAGGAGTGGGTGGCATGGCAAATGGTGGGGGATCAGGAAACAGAGCACTGACCTGCACGTTTTCATCCATTAAAGCTCAATTAAAGCGCTCGCCGTAATAGGTATGGTGAAGTGTGTCAAATCATTGGGCTGGATGGGGAGAGACAGGAGAGAGCGCAGTCTTTCTGTCTTGTGTTCAGGGAAGGTTAAAAGCCACACAAATTCCCCACTAGCCGCTCTGAAAGGCACAAAGGTAGAACACAGCAGGAGACACAGCACACTGCTGCAAAACTGCTTCTCTGAACGGGCTGCTGTGTAGGGCCAAAGCTTTCTGCCTCCAACCCTGAGACAACTTCACACACACAAGGCTGTTTTCACGTCAGGTCTGTGAGCCTGGTTTCATTCAGGCAAATCCCAGATGAGCACTTAACAACATTACAACAACAGCCCCTCCTTTCAAGACTTACCTGAGTTTTAAAAGCTATACGGAAACGAGAAGAGACACATTTTAAGAACCCCAAAGCCTCACAAACTGTCACTAATGCTTCAGTCTATAATGTTAACAGTGCAGACAAGATTTAAACATCTGTCACTGACAGATCTAACTTAAACAGGGCTCAATCAGAGAAAAACACATACAGATGTTCAATTAAAAGCAGGAGCCCGCAGTCTTGGCTCATGTTTGCACTGGCCCACATTGTTTGCAGAGCAACAACGGTTGCTAGTGGCAACACCGTCCACTCCCGTTTCCAGGAGCCTGTTGCTATGCAACCAACAGAATACTTCCCAAACCAAACAATGCCATCCCCCCACCTGATCCCTCTATCTCACGCTAAGTAGAAACTTACAACAATAAATACTATGTAAGCTATTAATTTCAGACACCAGGGGACATGGAGGCAGAGTTATTCCTGTGTTGCAGTTATATAATAAAAATGTACAGACTTTATGCTGGTTTAGACTTGATTGAAGAGGACAGGATGAAGTGATCTGTTTTTGTAACTACTTGCTGCTCAAAGGAAGGGGGAATGTTTAAGTCATCAAGGAGACAACAGTCTATTCCTCAAGGTTGCTTTATACTCATGCCACCCAAAAACAACACTTCCAAAAGCAAGTTGAGTCTTTCCAAAGTTCCTCGGGCAGAGGAGATAGTAAAACAGCTTGAGCAGATTAATACTTTTTCCAATTCAGAGGAAGATAAAATAAAACAGAGTCAGACACTTGTTGCTTTTAAAGGGACATCTACAGGGGACATTTGCTGAGCACTATGCAGATGTATCTCTCCGTTACACCGAGGAGCAACAGGTCTGACAGGCTTCAACATGTGTTGGCTAATTTGAGGATTATAATTTTATCGCAAAACAAATTCATTGTCATTAGGGGGGTTGAAAAAACACTTTCTTTTCTTTGATTTCATTGGGAAAAAAACCCATAAGATCACACAGGCACACGCGCTCACACAAAGAGCGAATTAAGATATGATAAGAGATTTCCACAACAGAGGCTGTTCTTCAAGCCTGTCTCATTAATTCATGGCTAATCCAATCAAAGCAGCTCTTGGGGTCTGCAGATGGCAGAGTTTGAGGGGGAGAGAGGGAGCGAGAGCAGGAGGCACCGACCACTGTCTCTGATCCAAGCGCCCCCTCCCCTCTCCACCTCACCTCCCCTCCACCTCTGGTCATCAGCACAACCTGTCCACTCCGTCACCATGTGCGCTGCAGGCCTGACAGCCACAGAGAGAAAGATCAAACCGTTGCCATGGAGATTGTGTGTTCGCCCATGCTCTACACTAGCAACTTCCTCCCCCCACGCCCTACCTCTTCTAACCCTTTCCAGATTTCCACTGCCCCGCACCCCCACCAACCCTCAGCCCTTGTCCTTAACATTGCACATCTCAAGATGAAGAATGAGGATTTGAAACTAAACATTTAGAGAAGTTAAACTGGAAACACACAAGGAGTGGGAAGATGGTCACAACAGGGAATGTAATCATACTATACTCATACATGTGGGCTCGCTCTCTTTTCCATGAACATCTACCTAGTGTGTTACAAGGCTGCCATACTGATGAGTCAAAGGAGGGAACTTCACTCAAGTCACCTGGCTGCTTAAGTAGATGGTGGTGTAGACCGGGGAAAAACTGGGAAATGCTAACAGTTACAGTTTAACTGAATCTCAATTTAAACATTTAAACAGCACAATCCTCTAAATTAGTTTGGGGATGCAACTAATGATTATTTTCATTGTTGAATAATCTGTCGATAATTTTCTCAATTAATCGATGGATTGTTTCGTCTATAAAATGCAAGAAAATTAGTCTGTTAAATGATAAATTGATGGCGCTCTAAATGAATTATTCTAATAATAGAAAATATTAACAGATTTAATGTCTGTTGTTTTTTATAAAAGCAGTACTTCATGAAAAAAATGGGAAAGATATTTGAAAATGCACTTGTGATGTTGACATGTCCTTTCAGGCCTGGTGCTGGTATGCACTAAAAAAATGCCCAGAATGCCACATTGATGCAGTCAGCTTTGGTCAGATGGTGCAGTGGGCAGTCTGCAATTTATATTTGTGTCCCAGTTTTTGTCTGTTCCTTATATTCAAAACTTCAAACAAAGTGATCACAAGGAGAGCATGACTTAATAAGCTGCATTTATTGTATAAATAAGCTGTGTAACTCATGACCTTTGTAAAAGATCATGAACGCAGTGTGCATGAAATGCTCATCAAATGCAAATCATTGATCTATGAATGAATGGATTTTTGGAGTTATCTCTGACATTAAAAGAAGAACGATTTTTTTGGCCTGGTGGGGCTTCCCATTTGCCCGGTGACCGGTACAATTATAGGGAAACACTGCTTTTTTTAATCCTTTCTGTAAAACTAATCACTTGTTCCTTGGGTCATGGCCTACTTTTCCACCCAATTTTATGAAACCTGATGATGAGATTTCCTGCTAACTATCAGACAAACAAGAAGAACTGCACACATAGCCTCCTTGCCTCAGGTAATGTTGCGGTCTCTTTGACAATCTTCACAAAATGACTGCATTAAATCAAAACCAATCACCAAGACTGACAACTTGGCGTGATTAAGTATCGTAACGCTTTAGTCTAGTCCAGACTTGTGTCCTATTCTGTAGAAATATAACATTACTCACTGCAGATGCAGAACGTTCACACTGACGTTCTTTAAATCTGCTTTCACTTGTTCCCTTAAACAGGTGTGTTTCCAACCTGTGGACTTTTATTTCCCAGGGAACCGCATTCTGCAGAGATGACCTCAGATGCTGGCAGTGTGCTGCCTTGATCTTGACCGATGAACCTGAGATAAGTGTTTTGCTGCACTGGAAGAGTCTGGCTTCTTGGCAAGCATTCACTCACACACAGATACAACACTGAGAGAAACAGCATACTGTATGTACAGTATGCTTTCACAGGCACTACTTGACACAAACAATGAGTCATCAGTTAATGCTTGAAAACTGAGACAGATCCAAGTGGCTGTTGTTCATGCAATGAATACTGTGCCACACTGAATACTTGACATCAGACTCAGATTTAAGTATTTAATACCTCTTTGACACAAAAACCCCATTCAAGACAAAAACATAGGCTCACTCTGCATTTGACAGGTCATTCTTGAACAGTACTCACAGGTAAATGTTGGGTTGCTGCCATTCACACAAGAGTCAAAAGCAAAAGCAAAAGCAACTGCATTTTTTGTAAAAAAAAAAAAATATGGCTACATTAACTGCAGCTACCACATTTATATGTCATTTAATGTGTTTAATACAATGCTGTCTGATCATTGGTGGTTTAACATTGTGCAATTTTAATACAGCAACTGAACCTTTCATACAAAAACTGAACGGGGTCTGGATTTTAAATCATCTTCTCTGCAGCCAGCAGACGGATCCAGTGACATGCTTTAGATATTAAAAATTATGAGTTACATAATATCAGCAGCATTCACACACTAATTTAGCTAATCCTATTCAGTGTCATTTCCAGATCATTAACCATCAAATTACTCAAGGATCTGAAAACTGTTCCTGCATGGCAATTTGCATCAAGATGGTTATCACAGAACATACAGTAAAAGGTGGTGACAGGGCACAGCTAAAATCCTGTCTATTGGTCTATAAAGTTCTTTTTTTTTTCAAAATCTTGCCTATTTATTTCTTTGCCATTTTGTTTTTCTGACTGAAATTTTTCATGAGGATTCAGAAGGGTTTCACTACTTTGCCAGTGGCAAGACTTTTCAGCTAGAGCTGCTATCTTGGCTACAATTTACAACAACTCTTCAGTCTGGCAGCACAAATACAATTACAATAATTAGAATTAGAGTTGACGTGATATCGATATAGCAATATTGTTTTACACATGTTGTAAAGAAAAAGTATTAGAATACCAATACTTTTGACAGCCCCCAGTAAGCATACAATGCTGCTTTTCAAATTACCATCATATTCAATTTTTCCTCCCCAATACCCGAACTTTGCATACCAGCCAATTCCAATTACTGATTCAATACCAGTTAAACCCTTTGTAAAACATAAACAGATACATACAGAGAATAAATTCCATAAAACATGACTTCATCAACCTGGGGGGCAAATGGCATGCAGGACAATACTGGGAAGAAGCAGGGTCTTGTTTCGTGTTAGAAAATTACGTAGTATTGGATCGGTGCATAGAGTGGCGTACTCACCAATACTCAATACTACATTTTCAGCACCATCTAAAGCATTTTCCAATGCTGGTCTCATCATTGGAACAATCCTACTAATGAGTGGGGGAAGGGGGTCCTCAAGATCAGGCAAGGGATCTGAGGGCTGCACAGTAAGGACATCCAGTATTAAGCTGAAACAACCCTGTTTCCACCTGTGACAATGGCGTCTTCCACCATTGTTCCCCATCAAACCTCCTAATTAAAGAGCTTCTGAAAAGCTTTGCTGCAGACCCAACAAATTCAATCCAAAAGTACTGTCTGAGTCTACTCCTTTGAAAATCTGATCAAATCTCAATCCACTAAAGGCCTGGTTTTGGTTCTGGTAATTACTTTGTAGCAGGTTTACACTGACAGGAGCTCTTTTTTAAAGCCAAATAAACATCTCTTAACAAACTAGCCTAAAACTCTACAAAAGAAAGGAAAAGTGCAGAGGGGATGGGGGGCTGCTACTATCCTTGCCTGAAAGAGAGAGCCAGGGGGGTCAGTCATTGTAATGCAAATGTCACTGCCTTGTCTGCTGTTTGTGGCAGGAAATTTAATTAGCAGTTGTGTAGCTACGATACAAACAGGTGGAATGTTAAGAATGCTCCTGATGACACACTCGCAGACAGAAGAGACAGACTGAAAAACATTTCATTTCGCAACGAGTTTCAACTTGTTGCCACAGTGCGAGGGCCAATCAGTGGCAGCATTTTTTTTTTTTTTGGTATATGACAGAGATTTGTTTCTTTGTATCCTAGCAGCTGAGCCTACAATGATTTCCAAAATCTTTGTAGCTGGAAGACTTGATGTGAGAGTCACAAGGACACTTAAACTATTTTCCTTTCAACAGATTCTTATAAAACAGTAACAGCATATCACTTTAAATGAAAAGCCCTTCACAAATAAATGAATTATGAAGATTATGAAACTGAAACATTTCATGTGTACAAATGGCACTATTATTTTCCACTTAACAAGCCCCACAAGGCATTCTCCTCTCAGTTCTTCTGCTTTGCTCTATGATTTCCTGACATGCCTTTGACTGGAGTTATGGGATAACCCATTAAAACTGTGTTAATATCAGACAATGAAATGTGCAGTTCAGTTAGCACAGTGGGGGGTAAATGCAACTATACGAATATGATCAACTGTAAACAGCAGCGGCAAAACTGATGGCAGTGGCTGGGTCCATGTCTATATCTGTAGCTGGCTATTGGATTGAGGACTTCTCCCCGAGGCAACAGTAGGCCTCATCAAGATAAGCTAAATACAGCATGAGCAAACACACATACACAAGCAGATCCACACGGCGCACTCATGTATGTGCACACTGCACACACACTCACACAGAACATGTGACCAAAAGCTGTGTCAGGTCACCCGCTGCCCAAGAGACCACTGCAGCTGTCCTATTGATAGCTGAACTGTACTACACACACGGGTCCATTAAACACTCAAAATGGCACACGGGCAACGGTGGACACTGCTACCCACAAGCATAAGAGCAACTAGAGAGACGGCTTAAAAGAAGGCCAGGGGAGAGGAGGTTAGGGCTAGAGAGGGAGCATAATTTTCTGTAAATCACAGGCCAGAGTGGCACTCGTGAAATGGACCAAAGCACGATGATGACCATTAGAGGCAAGCTAGGTCAGTGAAATTTAGGATAAAGACTAGAGCTGTCACCAGAATTTTAAACTTTGACAATTTACTCATATAAAAAAACGATACTTGACACCTCTTTTGATACCATGGCAAAAAGAAAGAAAAGTCCTTGGCACACAAAAGAGGACATCGCAGAGTGCTGGTACAGAAAAAGTCACTGAACTGGGGCTGCAACTAACAGTTATTTTCCAATCTATCAATTAGTTTCTCGATTGATTGATTAATTAATCCTGTAACAATCTTGTTACTTGTAAAATAGAGCACACGGACGTAAGTCTTTCCTGTATTTTAATTATTGATCAATCTGTCCATAATTTTCTGCACTAATCTAATAATAATTGTTTGGTCCATAAAATGTCAGAAAATGTTGATTAGTATTTCTCAAAGAACAAGCTAATAGTTTACTTCAAAGGATGAGTAAAGAAACCAGATAATATTCACATTCGAGAGGCTGAAATTCTCTTAAAAATTAACAAACCAATTAATCGATTACTAGACTACTAGACTTGGCAGTTAATTTAATGATTGATTTAATGATTAATCGTTGCAGCTCTACACTGAACACTGTCTGGTTTTGCTCCAAGCCAAATTTCAGGCAGGACAATTAAGACTGAACAGACCTTTTGAATGAGCACTTAAAATAATTTTTTTAATATTGGGTTCAACATTAATGCTTTTTTTCACTTGCCCAGTCCAGTCAGTGGGTAAAAAATGTACCTGCCCAAAGTCAATTTTTACTTTCCCCTGTACAGTTTGCTTTTAGCGCTTGCTAAATAACAACAAAGACTAAGTTAATTGTTATGTTTAATCTAGGGCTGCAATGTCTATTAAATGTCTGAATAGTTAAGAACAAGGTGATGTCTTTATATGTCAGTCTAAAACCCAAAGATATTCGTTATAATATTATAATAATTGAAGAAAAGTGGGAAAGCTCGATATTTGAGAGGCTGAAAACAGTATTTCCTGCCATTTTGCATGATAGATTAATAGTTTAATTCTTTTTTTACCACTTGGCCAGGGGAGGTAAGTGCTTTGCTAAATTAGCTTGCAGACATGGCATTTTACTTGCACCGGGCAAGTAGGCAATCCTTATTGTTGAGCCCTGATATAGCTTCAGTACAAAACAGTTTAAAAGGATTATGTATCGTGTTAAACACACGGTAGGGGTGTCACAATTTCAATATTAAACTAAAAATGAATCAAAATTAATTTTTCTCTCCACCCCTACATACTTTTGGCACTTGACACTTGTCCAAAACAACACTTCAAAGACGACACCGCATAGCTTACCGGCCATTATATCACACTTCATACCATCTGTTTAAATAAGTAAATTTAAATGACAGTTGTCAGCACATATAACTCGTGATCTGTTTATCTTTACACATCAAAACTCAATAAGCTAACAATGGCATAATTGTTGGTGCAAATAAAAGTTTAACATCGAATTACCTTAAAATCGAAAGTCAAACTGAATCATGAATTTAGAGAATCGCAACACCCCAACATATGATACTGAAAAAGTCTTGAGGTATCAATAGTTTTGACAACCAGACAGTACAGACCATTCAAACAGATGACAACTAACCTACAACTGAACAATAAAAAATAAAATGAATTTATCTCCCCTTTCAAACTGGCATCTTCATTATTAATTTTCTGTACTTTACAAGCCAGTAAGAAATTTCGAAATAACTCTCCAACCACCAGCTGCTCTCCACTTTGTTTAACGCTCCTCTCTTTCTCTCTGACCTGCCTCTGCAAGCCAAAGCTATGCAGTCTTACCACAAAGAAGGAGATGAAAATAACCTGATTAAAAACACTGACTTTTAAAAGAATAACATTTCGCCCCCTGGCCCACTCCATCCCCTTTCTTTCCATGACTTGGGTGTATTTGTATATCAAGTTGCCATGTAAACATAACAGTGTCACGCTCAAATTGGGGGGTGGGGTTGGTGGGGGTTACACACAGAGTTTCAGCACAGTCATCTCTCTTTATTTTCTTTGTAGCTGCAGCGAGTTGTCTGACCAATCAAAGTTAAGACTCTTTCTCTGACACTTCATTCAAAACAATCAGTCTTTAGTTAATGTGCATTCAATTCTTCCCTAAAGCTTCATGAACATTACATTTTAATATACTATGCACCCTAGATATTCATTATGATTTATATAACCATACGCAGACCTGCTTTTTGACCCCTTTTCCCCTAATAGGAAATAGACATCAGCCCACATCAATAATACATCTCCAAAAAATTAATCATTCAGCTCTTCTCCTTTACAAGATGAATACTAAAAACACATTTGAAAGTTTATAACTCAATTCATTAGTAGCGAGCAGAGAGGGTGTTAATTAGAGAAATTTCCATGCTGCAAAGATTCTTCCCGATGCTTCAATAGCAAACAACATTACAAATGACCGAGCACCTGACAGCTGTCTCTGAAAAGATAGTTCATTAGAATTAATGTGTCTCAGGAGACAAAAAGAGACAGACTCCCAAAAGGAGAAAAAAGGTATGCAAAGTGCTGGAAAGCAGCCACAACCACATTGTAAAACTAATGGGGGAAAAGGAGAATTTAAAATCATTGGGGGTCTGCTTCTCTATGGTCCCTCGTTATTGCTACAGTGCAAATCGATATGAGTCTTAAACTCTACAGAGAGGTCAAATAGTAACCCTAATGAGACATGACACTTGAACAATGAAGCAATACCACTGAGAACAACTTAGTTATTAGCTGAATTAACCAGCTTTTTTTCAGTTTGACCAATCTTTCAGACTAAAAGCCCGGATATCTCTGCCTTGGCTGCTTCAACTTTGACCATTATTTTTTAAATCTGCCTCGAGTCCCTATACTATACAATCTCTGGACTAACCATTTGAAATTTACAGTGAAATATAGAATTACTAGAATAAAAAAATACTGTTAGCTTTTTTAAAAGGATTTATAACAAGAGTACAGAGAAAGCAGGATATATGTGATCAAACACAGATGTACAAAGAAATTAAAGAAAGAGTAAAAAACAAATGGACCTATGGTGCTTGAGGGTTTAACTTGTAGGAGAGTTTTTCACACACTGTATATACTGTTTTTATGATGCACTATTAAATTAATCGCCAAATATTTTGATCAAATCATTGGTTTCAGTCATTCTTTAAGAAAATATGAATATATTCTGGTTTCTTTACTCCCCTCTGTGACAGTAAACTGAATATCTTTGGGATGTGGAAAAAACACGACATTTGAGGACATCATCTTGAGCTTTGGGAAATGCTGATCAACATATTTTACCATTTCTGACATTTTGTGGACACAACTAATTGATTAATCGAGAATATTGACAATATTGATAATGCAAATAACCATCAGTTGTAGCCCTGTATGGGTTCAACAGGTATACCATTAGAGGTTCAGGTTTGTGAGATGTCAGTCATAGGGACGTCTGCCTTCTTTCAAATATAATGCAACAATCAATCTGTTTGTGGTGTTCAAAGTGCCAAAAAATGAATTAGAAAAATTCAGAAGCAATGTCTCTTTCAAGAAATCATGACCCAGTCACTCAAGATAGTCCAGACACTTTCTTTTACCGTTGAAAGAAAGTAGTTCCTACACGAAACTGCTCACAACAGGGTCTGTGGATTATATTCGGTAATCAAGTCATGATTTCAGTACAGCGACACTAGTGTTGAGTTTTTAAAATGCATTTTTTTGGCACATCGAGCACCACAAACTGAGTGACTAATTCCATTATATTTGAGATAAGGCAGACATGTCTATGGCCATTATCTTCAAAACTTGACAACTCACATCAAAACAATCTAGATAGATTAATAGCACTACAGGCCAGAGAATTTTTTTTATTTTGAGGTGAACTGCCCCTTTAATATAGAAGCGTATCTTCTTTGATGCTTAGTTTTAAAAGCACATATAAATAGAACTTTAAAAATACTACATCTCTCACAAAAGACTATATAAAAAACAAGACATAGCAGTATAAAAGAACCATCATAGCACCACCTGATTTGGGGTGAACTATCCCTTTAACATAGAAGTGTATCTTCTTGGATGCCAACTTTTAAAAGCACATACAAACAGCACTTTAAATACTCAATCTCTCACATTAGATTGTAAAAACACAGAGCAGTATTCAGAACCATCATAGCACCACCTAGCTGTAACCAGTTATTCAAGCTATTTCTGAAATATTAAAAAACTTTGTGAAACATTGCTCCATTTAGGAATCAAAGGCTGTGTGGTCTGATTAACACAGATTAGATAATCTTGACAGTTTACGATGCTCCAGAGATAGAGACCAGTGGACCAGTGGAGGCGTAACGGCGAGTGTCGTAACGTCGCCGGTAGAAGTTCATATATCCGTGCTCGACTGCGTGATATATTTTAATCCCTTTTACGAGACAATTTGTGGGTGAAAATCGACCAAAGCAGCGCCGGCAAACTGCTTGCTGAAAGCGAAAGTTATCCTCCGGCTGAGTTCACGCTTGCTTGCTTGGTTGCTTGCAGCGGACGTTAGTTACAGTTTGAGCACCAGGACCAACGTTGCTAACAACGCTAGCTTTGTACATTTCCACCTGCTTGAACACGGTTCAGGGAGAGAAAGACACTCCGAGGATAAAGTTTGTCCCTATGGTGACGAACGACAGAGAGCTACCGTTATCACCGAGACAAACGGTTAAACTCACAGCTGAACTCATCACTGCTGGTTGTCTTTCAGTTAGCATTAGTTAGCCGCAGCTCGACTGATAGCCTCACCATCCATCCTGCTGGGATTGAGCTTGGTTCGCCGTCTCCACACAGACTACACAACGTAGCAACAAGTGTAAAGTGATGTTTAGTTGGAGTAACGTTCACGCCTTGTGTAATGTTTAAGCAAATTATAGCAAAATAAGAAGCAGAAAGAGGCGAAAGAGATACAAGCTGACTTTAGGTGCAAGAAGCAGTTAAATGGAGAGTGGAAAGCCGTTTTCAACTTGGGGCGGATGCCACAAAGAAGGGAAAGTTATGTTGGAGGAAATAACCAAGCGTTTTTCTCCAAGCTAAGATAAATTTAGACTCTAAATTCTATAAAAATATATTCACCTTTGCCTTGAGAAAAGTTCTGCCCTGGCTCTGCTCTCTTTCCCCACACTCTCTCCCACTCGCTCGGTGACGGTTCCAGATGCTGCTGCTGCTGTTGCTGAGTGTTGGCCCGTTGGTAAGTAACTGTCTCCACGGCTACAGTCACTATGGCGCGAGGGGGTCTCGAGGCAACTGTTGCTACCCTCAAATGCCTACGTCAGGGCCCTCACTATGCGAGGGAGGGGCCAGAGGGAAACGAGGTCCGCCCAGTTAAATAAAGATGTAAGTCTGATTTGAACCACTAGGAGGCGATCTTAGCCAGGGAATCCACATACATGCAGTTTATTTTGATCTCCGTTTCTGTATTTGGAGTGATATATGTTATATTTATGATGTAACGGAATTAGTGTATGTTTCACAACTATCAAACTGCCGTCGTCTATGTAAATATGATGTTTCTACAGTTCATTCTTTCAGTTTTTTATATTTTCAATTGACTTGACATTATATTAATGTTGTACAGCATTATGATTAGAGCAACAGTTTATCAACTATTTTGATAATCGATTAATCGGTTTGAGTAGTTTTTTTAGGAAAAGAGTTAAAATTCTCTAATTCCATCTTCTTAAATGTGAATGTTTTCTGGTTTCTTTACTCCTCTCTGACAGTAAACTGAATACCTTTGGGTTGTGAGTAAACCAAGACATTTGAGGACATCATCTTTGGCTTTGGGAAACACTAATAGATTTTTTTTCACTATGTTCTGCCATTTTTAAAACAAGCAACTGTTAATTGATTAATTGAGAAGCGCTAGTTGCAAACCCATTTACAGTTTTTAAAAATCTTTTCCCAGCACTACTTTCAAACAAGCCCCAACAAAGGAAAGCAGCAAAAACCCGTAATACTGTTTAAACTTTAAACATTACTGTGAGAAATTACTTGAATGCACATCTTGAACTACTTTTTTCTTCCACTTAGTGATTTATTTCTACTTCGTGCATTATTCCTCCCTGTACTGGAATTTATAAACTAATTCTACTAATTTAATCTTTGTGTTCTTATACATGTATGTTACTGTACATATAATTGTTTAAAAGCAACTTGCAAAAGCAACTAGCCCTGTCTTGCTGCATTTCATATCTTCAGCACATGGCGGCAGCACATGTCTACAGATGAGTAGACATGAGTCTCAGATGAGTAGATTACTTTATCAGGTCTTCTTGAAAAACAGAAAGACAAATGCTTTACTGAGATACTGTAGATCAGGCATGTTCAAAGTATTTCATAAAGATCCACATGTGGCTGCAGGTTTTCATTCCTACCAAGCCAGAGCACACCAGGCTTGACTCATTTACTCAACTGATTTCAGTCTTCGAACAGCTGACTAGTCAAATCAGGTGTGCTGCTGATTGGTTGGTTGGAGTAAAAACTTGCAGCCACTCGACCCTTTATGAAGCAGTTTGGACATGCCTGCTGTAGATTGAAGGAAAGTGTGCTTCCCTTTTCTCTTTAATTTATTTGTCAGTGCTGAACATTAGTCAGTTTACATATAATGTTTTGACTTAATCAAGAGCTGACTGCTGAACCTAATACAGTATGTTGAGGAAGATCTTAGCCTGGTGTCTGAAGTTTTTTTTAAGCCCTGCAGAAAGAGAAAATAAAGCTGTCATTGCACATTTATGTCTGCCCATTGATTATTTTTCATGCAGGTCGAGGCTGGAGAATGAGGCTGGTAGAAGATTGACATAATGTCAAAGAGAGAAAGGGCCTAATGAGGACACTGAAATCATATCTATTTTTTCTTTGATGCTTTAGAAACCTGGAGAGAGTTGCATCCTATTACTTTAAAAAAAACTAACAGACATTTTGTAATCTTATTCCACTATTTTTAACTTGATTTATTATTATGTAATCTAAACAGCTTTTAGGCTAAAACAAATAAATACAAGATTTAGTATTTCTTAGGAGAAAGCCGATTTACTGTCATGTTGAGAAATTAAATGGACACGACAAGTTCAGTTTACTCATGATGAGGAGGATTACTCAGCCTGTGATAACAGTTACATAATGTCCTCTCTGGCTCAGAAGGGAGCTTACCAAAGTTTGAATAAAAATCAATACCTCAGCTTGGATTTTAGAC
>JAJHUR010121550.1:0-11437 GCA_027495735.1 Lutjanus campechanus | reverse complement strand
TTGGTGAACTTTGACCACCAAAGTTGCAGCCTCAACCAACTGACGTGCGTGAGGCGCTGGTCACTTTGTGACCACATGTGTGACTGCGTCCTGATAGTAGCAAAAATGGCACCGACCACCATGTTCAATCAGAAAATAACTGCTGATTCATCCTTTTTGCTGAGGTGAATGGACAGAGAGGCAGATGGACAGACTGATACATAAACAAATAAACAACCTGATGGTTAGCGTGTGGGGGTAAAACCAGTTCAACACTCTCCACCTTGGTCTTCTCAGCTGCCACCGCGTTGTCTGCTGCCGAGCTGTCAGCTGACACACACACACACACACACACACACAAATTATTAATTTAATGCAAGATTTTAAATGATATGGTCGCTGTTTTTACCAGCAATGTGTTTCTCTCACTACTTTCTGACCTCCCTGTTCTGTTTGTGGCTCTCGAGGAGCTGCTGTACTCTTTATCAAATGTTACTCAAACATGAGGACATGCTGCATTTGTTGGGTACTATTTTCAGTGGTGTATTATTCCACATTTGGTGCTCTTGTGAGTATTTCTGGTAGCAAGACTGTGTATGTGATGATTGAGTCCAAACAATCTACAGTATGTGTTCATGATAACAAAGGAACATGTCACCCATTGACTCACTGATGTGTTTTTGATTGAGCCCAGTGTTAAAGTAATACACTTTAATTCTATTTGACTACCATCGAATTTTGTATTTCATCACTGCTTCTCTGGCCTCTATCTTGTGCCCAGTTTCCAACTGATGCAGTTGTCATTTTGACACCCAGCACCCTATTTGTGTAAATAGCAAGTGGACTTGATCCGATCCTTGCATCCATGGACATGTTGGTCTTAACTTGAGGTGTGATCAGGCATATCGTCGGTGCATTCCTATCCTGATGCAGCAGAAAGTGACTGTGCCACTGACCAACAAAAAATGTGGTCTAAAGTAAATGGTTCAGTATTTTCTTGGTATTTAAACAACACATCATTCAGGCAGTAAGATGCGTCTACATAGACAGGTACACAGCTTGTTATGCCATGACCACTCCGGTTAATCCACTGTTTTAAAAACTAACATTCTGATGACAGTTTTTCTCGATCGTTTTGGCTCATTTTCCAAAAACAGTCTTGTCACAACTACTGCATGTTTGCAAAAGGAAGTAAGTCGACCAAAACATTTCATTCATGTTTCAAAACCAAGTTATTGTGTCAGTGAGTTGGTCAATGCCACCGAAATGAAAAGTTGTTTTGTCATCATGAGACATGAGCTGTACTGCTCAAAATGTCACATCACTTTTAGTCTTTCATGTAAAGTCACCTATAGAAAATCTGTCACAAAATGCAGACATCACAAACGTCTCATGTCATAGATATTTATAGAATATACATGACAGGTTTTTGATGACTGCATGAATCTTTTTACGATTCGATGGCTCAAATGATGTACTCACTCTTTTGGACATGTCCCAAAATATGTGCATTTTGCCTGAATGAATGAGAAATTCCCCTCGATTGTGAACAACAAACCAGTTGTTCAGAGAACTGAAGTTAATGTTTTGACCAACAAACTGTTAATAGCAAATGTGCTCTGCTGTGTTCCGTGATGTAGCATTGTGCGCCGAACCTACCCTGCTGGACTGACCCATGGGAGAGCAGATCTTTGATGATGTCGTCGTGCAGCATCCTGACCCGCCGTCTCTCAGCCGCCACGCTGTATTCAACCTGCTCTTTCTGAGTCTGAGGTACAATGGGCTTCAAGATCACCTGTGAGGTCATGTCAGCAAATGTGTCCACTTAGTGTGCAGCGACTGACATTTGAATCTGTATTTACATTCATGCCGCACTGTGGTTTTTGCTTTTCAATACAGATGTGCAGTCAGGACTGTAACAACGTCATGGATCATCACAGCCCTCACCTTTTTTCCTGTTTCTGTGCGCTGGGTAACAAAGGTGGCGTAGGCGTGACAAACCCTCCAATGACGATCAGAGAAGAGGTCCTCACAGCTCACGTGTATGCCCACCTGAGATGGAATATATAAAGGATCTTCTATGGTCAAAGCAGAAGTGTTCATTACTGAGGTAATATGCTCTTTAAAGCCCCAGGAAATTTGGCGTGAAATACAAAAAATGCATATATGATATCAAAGTTATGCTTTTTTTAATGATACATAAGTTATGCTTATTAAGCATTTTATGGTGGTGTATGTAGAGAAAATGCACTGTCATATGCATTACATGTTGTTGTTTTTTTTGGACAATATATCATGGTGAAACCGAAGGCAACTTCCCACATTGTGGATGATAAAGTTCTCATATCAAAAAATCTGAGTGACAATAAATGAATAAATAAACACCTCATTTTGTTGTATAGATCATTTCTAATGACTGTCTGGCCACAGCTGATCATATCCTGATTGACGTCTACCTCAGGAGTATCTGAGCAACACACTGCAGTGGGTCAGCAATAAGAGGCTTTTTAGCTACAGAGCTTTCCTTTGTTGTCAGTTAGCTTTTTCTGACAGGGAACTGTAGCTACTATCTATGGTCTCTTTATGGCCACCAGAGGCCTTTGACAAAAACAGTCCTTTTACTTCACAAAACATGAGAGCTGCTGGTCTACCGCTGCCTCGACTGGTTAATTTGTGTGATTTTGATGTTTTAACACATTAGCTTGGATCTGAGCTAATGTTACTTGCTAATGATCGAGGCAGTGGTAGACCAGCAACTCCTGAGTTTTGCTGGTTTTTTTTGTCAAAACAGTTTGGAGAGATAATAACAGCTTCAGCTCCCTTTTGTTGACTTGGCTCAGACTCAAAGAGGAAGATTTCAGGGGGACTAGAAAGGTTTTATTTTGTTGCACCTGTCTGAGTCGGACAATTGATGTGGATTTTATTTATGACTGGCTTGTGGAATTAATTGTGTAATTTTCATAATAAAGGATGAAAACGATATTCTAATACCTTTTAGTTGCTTACTAATATGTATGTTTGGCTCAAAGAGCCAAACAAACACATTTGAAACACTCAAAACCAGTGTCTCTTTCCAAATATCATGACCCCATTTCTCAAGATAATCCACAGACCTTGTCGTGAGCAGTTTCATGTAGGAGCTACTTCCTTTCTTTCAACTCTACGGCTGACATCTCCAAAACTGAAACTCCCACCAAAAAAGATCATCTAGATGGATGAATAGCACTGCATGCCAGAGGAAAATATGTATTTCTGATTTTGATTTTTTTTTTTTTTAATTTAGACTTAGACTTAATTTAGAAGTCTTTCCATGTGAAGAATTTATCAACATCATGAACAGTGAAATCCCATACAGATTAAAATGTGTCCTAGTGTTTATAGAACGTCTAAATTCAATTAGCTTTTAATTGAATTTAAATATTTGAGTCAAATGCCCAGTGATTTTGTGTGCGACAAGTTTATTGCATAAGAAACATTGTGGTATTAATGTAAAGTAACAAAGATTGAGTAGACGCGTTTGTTTATAGAAATGCATGAATGTAAAACAACAAGTGATTACTGCATGAACACAATGCAAACTCATCTGACCTCCATGCTGGTGTTGAAGGCTCTGTTGACCTTTGCCTTGATGTTCACCACCTGACCCACACTGAGCAGACAAACATAAAAGAGCAAATGAGTGAATACTGTGTATATACACATATATACACACAAGTAATTCAGAAAGTCCTCTGTACACACACTTGATGTTACCTGATGGTGTGTTCAAAGTAGATGTCATCCATGGAGGCAGTGACGCAGGGACACCCAGCATGCCTCTCAGCTGCCCATATGAAACAGACACTTGTCATGTCCTGTCTGCTTAGTCAGTGGTTACAGCAGATTCTGGACACTCACAAATCAAGCATTTCAACACACACCACATGACTAACGCTCATCGAATCTCTCTCTCTCTCTCTCTCTCTCTCTCTCACACACACACACACACACACACACACCCCTCACCGGAGAGGCAGGCCGTAGAGTCTATCCACTTGAGCAGCTGTCCCACGCTGAGCTCCTGTCGATGGTTGCTGTGACAGGGCATCACTATCTGACTCATCTTCACCTCTGTCAGGTTGACACTCTCCTCTTCTTCCTCCTCTTCCTCCTCCTCCTCCTCATGTCTCTCCGGATAAGCTGACACGCTGGAACTCATCTTCAAAGCTGAGGAGAGAGTTTCTCAGGTTGAGATGAACTTCAGTTTGAGGTCAGATGTCAGATGTCAGACATCAGCATCAGCGGTACTAAATATCCGACGACATGTCTTGTTTTGACTGAGCCTTGTGACTTTAAAACAGGAAATAGAGCTTTGTGGTTGCCAACCTATAAAAAGAGCACTTTTTGTCAAAAAAAAAAATCTGTCTACACGACCCACTATTATTAAATTCTTTATTTTCCTCAGAGACTTTTCTTTTTAGATTTGGCATAGCTCGCCCCAGGAGACTCGAGACTAGCCAGCCGCAAAATTCAGAGGAAAGGGCACCAAGCCAGTAGATGTAGGCTATAACACGCATTTTAGTTGACAAAATATTAAAACATTTTGTTATTCCATGTACAGGCTACACATTTTCACAACTGGAGAATGTAAGAATAAAATGTGTCATTAAAAAGGACTGTTAATATTCCATATAATTTTTGTCAAAGCCAAAGGGAGCCACTGGAGAGGAGCAAAAGAGCTGCATGGGGCTCTGGAGCCGCAGGTTGCTGACCCCCAGCTTAGGGCTTCCGCTCAATAATCCATCCATGAGTAACACACTCCAGACCCTGCCAACTCTCAGTCAGTAGCAGCAGCACCGTCTGTGTGTTAAAAGTAGCAAGTGGGAGGTTTTTTTAAGGGTGTCAGATGCATATAGAATTTGGACTTGTTCTTACTTGTTTAAACTGATCTGTGTAACTTTTCTCAGTGATCTAAACTTCTAATGTCCTCAATCCATGACACATGAGGTCACATTTGTTCAGTTCAGTGTATACATGAGTTGCAGCCAATGATGTCCACACAGTTTACTGCAACAGCTTCCTCTTCAATGATTCATTTTAAACTGATTGTTTCTTTTTTTCTTCAAAATCATCAGTTTCTCAGGCCCACAGACAGCCTGCTAATTCAGTGACTTTGTGCAGTTACAGCTGCCCATGACACTGGTGCTTTGAAGATGACATATGCCTGACATAATGCTGCATAGTAGATCACAAATACAGCAGAAATTCTTATTCCTCAGGTCTCTGCAGTCCTTCATGTCTGCCTGAGGCGCACTGATTTAGACAACAGGCGTGTCCCCTGTTCCGTCACGTTAAAATGGAGCACTGTAACTTAGCTAAGCAGTCTAAACATTATCAAAGTTTACAAGTATGCAGATACTTTCTCTACAAATAATGACAATAACATGACATGACATGAGAAGCCGCCACACACGTCTGAGAGGAAAACATACCACAGAGTGCCAGCATGCTGAACTAACACGACACAGTTACAGGCTACGGAAGGACTAACGCTACTTTAAACTGCTTTTACTCCGTAAAAGGAAACATTTGCACATGATATAGAGCTAATAACAGCGACATAAACATACCTGCTGTCAGTTATTCTTCTGCTATAACAGCGAACTTCAACAACTTTACATAGCTTAACTTGAAATTTAACGTTATGTACAAGCTAAAGATACTAAGTTACTGAACTAAACTAAGCTACTTGAGTAAACACGGAGTAAAAATAAAGTTTAGCTCGGTTAACTTTGACGAGTTAGCTTACGTTAAAAAGTACTCACTGACCTGACAGCACCCTGTGAGGATAATAGATCAAAGATACAGGTTGATAAGCTGTAACGCTATCAGCGAAGGGTGTTTCGGTGATACCTTTCAAAATAAAAGCCGTGTTCACCAAACCCAATGTTTGTTTATGCTACTTGGGAGTTTTCTACCCAGAGAAAAATTCCCTAATATCTGTATAGATGATAACTAAATGTGAAATAAAAGTGTCGTGCTGGCGAGAAATTTTCTGGCGTTGCAGTCTGATAAACTCTGATAAGTTGTGTAAGCATATTGACTAATGGTAATGGTGTATTTCATTAATTAACTAATAGTACAATAAAAATAGGTTTAATACATTACCTTTGTTTGCAAAATAGTTCATTAATCTGTAAAATAAACTATATTACAAAGTAATTCATTATTTGATATTTTAATGGCTAGTAAAGAAAGCATTAAAAAATATTAATCCATCAATGCATTGCTCAAATTAAAAGGGAATTTACAAAAACAACATAAAACAGCCAATGAGTACATAATTTAAAAGTACGTTAAATAGATTTAAAATGATGGAATTTAAAGATCTACTTGGAAATGCAGTTTAAAAAGAAATATAACTGCTTTCCCAAATTAAATTAAAAATTCAGATTTTAATCGGGCATTTACGGGGACAATTTCCTGTCTGTTAGCTTGTTGATTCGACTTCTCCGTTTATCCTTTCCGATACCAGAGAGCTTGTTACATCTCATGGCTAATTTGTATTGTTTTACCTTGTTTTACTTGCACGAGACTGACTTATTTTTTTTTTATTGTACCGTTAGTTATTAATATATGAAATGCTTCATTATTATTTACTTATGGTCCTCCATGAAAGACTACTCAGAACCTACACGAGAAAAAAAAAAAAACTTTTTAAGATGTGAATCCTCTCCAACTTTGTTTTATTTGTGAAGGCGACTCCACTGACTTCCGGTATTTTGTGAGCGTGTCTTCGGATATAAGACAAACTGCAGTCTAGACTACAAAACTACAAACAGTCAACTCGGATAATGTTTTGAGTTACCTTCTTGCAGCTTCTTTGTGCTGTAGGCTGTCCTCTCCATAGACATACATGGATGTAACATGGATGTAACATGGATGTCAAGCAGTGAACAATAAACAATAAAGACTTCCTGCTGCTGTTTGGAGCTGAAACAGCCTCCAAGATTCTGGAGAAGTGGGACACAGCATTCAGGCCCACGGTTATCAAAGAGGCCAAACACCTGACTCAGTCAACTGAGCGGTGCAGACTTCTGAAAGCTGCTGAGAAACTCACTGAGAACGATGACACCAAATAGCTAGTGTTATTTGCTTTGTGCATTAGCAGTAGATACTAATGATGTGTTTTGCCTCATTTTCCTCCTGATAGACTGGGACTTCTCCATCTCTTGCCACCCACAGCTGGACGGAAGAGGACCAAGATAAGTCCCAGTGATGCAGTGAACAAAATGGTACACTTTCACAAGGTATGTATGTCACATCTGTTAAAATCCAAAAAGCCAGTTTTTCAGTTATATTAACTCAATTAAAAACAACTTGCAAAGGCATATTCTTCCCCCAGAGATGTATGTTTGCAAAAAGAGAGAGGACTGGTCTGGATGTCTTCAGGTTGTCTACTTTAAAACAACAAAACAGTGAGTACAGTACATTCAAGCTTACGCACAAAGTGTGGAAAGCACTTGCTAAGCTACCAGCTCGTTGGGAGCTTTTGATGAACTGTTTAAATCCCACTACATGTTCAACCTGTCTTATGATGAGTCTCTGGTCCAGTTCTACACTTTTCGTGCAGACAACAATCTATAACATCGATGTTACTACAACAGATGAGTCCCCAAGAGTTTGAGTTTTGTGCAAAACTCATCAACTAAAACATTGAAAACATGTATAAGTGTTTTATTTGTCAAGCTGTGCGTGTTCTCTAGAAGTCCTTGATAACTCATCTAAGAACTGATCACAGTTTCTGTCCCAGCACCAGGTTTTAAGTTGGTTTGTTCACAAAAGGCTGTAGGCTGTCTGTCATTTCAAGCTCATTCTCACAGTCTCCAAGTCGCTGGAACAAGTGTCTTGCAGAGCCCAGAGGCTGGGTGTTTTGGGGACAATGGATTGGGTCAAAGAAGCAAGACATCTACTCTACTGACTGGGTAACTATCAGTGGGACAGAGTACAGGACAGGACTAATCATTTACAGTGAGAATCAACATGAAATGCCTGTGTTTTGCAGAATAAAAAAGATATTTGTTGTCGACATTGTTATCCACTTCCTGGTGAACAAGCGTGTGGTTGATCGTTTCATTGAGCATTTTCATGCCTACCAAGTATTTGAAAGTGATGAGAAAGATGTTATCAAAGCAGGCAGTCTTGTAATGTTTAAGCCTTTTGACTTACAAAGTGCTTATGGTGGAGATGGGAGCCTCTATATTGTGCCATTATTTTCTTCGTAAATGTGCACATAGAGTTAAGTTGGGCCCAGTCTCCATGGTGTTTTGTTGTGGTTTTTGACCTGAATAAATAAATTTAAAAAAACGATTAAATGATAAGTTTGTTTTAATGATTAATTACACTTGATCACTGTTAAGTTTTGTGGGTCAACAAATTTAAACTTCTGTGAGCACAGATGGTAAAGAGATTTACAGCATGATAGTGTTCATAACTGTTTTTCTGCAGCCTTGCAGGTGACGAGAAGCCTTTTCAGATTTGGTGAAAACATGTATACTTTCATTATGGTGATAAACACTTTAAAAATAAACTTTAATGTGTCATAAAACAACACGATGACTGAGAGTGTCAGATATTTAACACTATTAAAGAGTTAAAACATGAACACTATTGAAAGTGTAACTTAACTCAGAATCTGTGAGAATGATATAAACGCAGGGAAAGTGTTGATTTTAACAGTGAGTTGAATTAACACTCATGATTTTGCTGTGTATCTGTCATTTATTTATACATTCATTTATTTTGTTTGTTCTTCTCATTTTTTATATATATCTTTAATATATATATTTAGTTTTCATGCATTTGTTTGTTTGGATAAGACCTTCAAAAAAATTGTACCATTGTGGAACAGTTGTGACTGTTTAAGTGTGTCAACACCAACAATCTATCAAATCAAACTATCAGAACCCTCGAGTCATATTGTTTTTATTTTCCTGCTGTGTTTCCTTTGGCTCAGTGCTTAAAGTAAAATGAAATAGTAATCAATTCATTTACACCCTGTCTTATATTGGTTTAACAGCATATAAACTTAAATACATGATGCCAAAAATCTCATGGTGTGAATCCATGATGGGATGGTGTAGTCGGGGGTAAACTCAGTTTATCCACCTCTTTGAAACGAGGCTGAGAGTTTAATCATCTATTTTCATACCAAATGTTTTCATCTACGAGGGGAAACAAGATTATTAAACTAGAGTTTTTCCACAGTTTATCACCTCTGTATTTACCACTGTGCATTTACATTTGAACAGTTTTCCTTTACTTAATTTTCAAATAAAGTTCATGAAACTTAACTCATTTATTAAATAACACAAAAAGACATTTTTGGACCTTTTTTTTTTTGTGGAGATGATGGGACTGAACCTTGTAAGAAAGACTGTAAAACAGGGAATAAGCTCCAGGGACGTGTGTGACAAATTCAAACAGTCCTGTTAGTTTCCTGAGGGTCCTGCTGCCTCGTGCACCATAATTAAGGATGTGTTGTGTGAGTGTAAGGGTCCAAAAGTGTGTGTGTTATCAAGAGGCAACACATGACCAAATTTACAAAATAATTAAAAATCCCAAAGTTTAAAGTCACACTTCCAGTAACACATTACAGTGACAGTCATGTTTTAAAGAAACACCAAAACACACTGAATCATATTTGACACAATATTTATTTGATTTAACATCAAACAACAGAACTATGTTCATTATATATTAAAAGTTATAATATTGTTGAAAATATTTAGAAAGAAGAGGGCGGTGTGAGGGGTGGAGGGGCAGAGGCAGGGGGCTCGTAGTTCTACTCACTGGGTCTTCAGACAGTGCTTTGGTGCCTGGAAGCAGGCAGGCTGTCGAGAGCGGGTCAGTGGTCTTGCTGGGATGACTGGCTGGTTGACATCCACTCTCGGCTGCTCCAGGAGCACATAAAGCACGGAGGAGTCGGCCCTGCCCTGTGAGACAGAAAAACAAGCGATGAGTACTTTTGTATTGTTGGCAGCCATATTGAATAATATTAGAGAAGGTTTGTATCATGTAAATAATCCACATATGTAAAGTTAACTTGAGCTTTTTATCACTACTGGTGCTGTTGTAGTCTCTGTGAAGACATTACTCACTCAGCCTGCTGAAAGAAAGGTGAGCACCGCCCTCCAGCTGCTCCTGCCATCATCCATCCCTCTCATCTGTTCTGTATCTTCTCGGTCGTCATGGAAATCCTGGATGAAGAGCCTCGCTTCTTGTGGGGATGTTGATGCAGGGTGTCTAAAGATAGACGGAGCAACAGGGAGAGTAAAATAAATCAACTTTGAATTACTGCTGAGTGAGATGAAGACTTGCAGGAGTATTACTCACCTTTGTCTGGTAACCATGAACACCTTCAAGAAAAACACATGACAGCATGACAGTAAGATTTTAAAAAGATTTAGATTTCTGTTTTATTTTGTAGGAATCCTCCCTCGTGTTTTTGTTGACTTTATTTCCTGTCTCTGTCTTGTTTTTCCACCTTTTTTTGATGACTGATTAGCTCCACTTGTTCTTGATTTTTCCTCTTTGTGCGTTTAGCTTGTGTGTTTCCATCCTTTCTTTGCCAGTTGTCTTTATCCTCGGAGTGAAAGCTTCCAGCTTTTGTCCCAGTGTTTCTTTGTGTTCTCTTCCATGTTGTTCCTGTTCCTTTTAATTTACACACACCCTGACAGCCTGATCTACTGACAGGGTTTTGAAAAGTTCCTTGCAGTAGCTTTAAATAAGTTAAATCACGTTTGTTAATGTTGTCATGAACTTTTGCCTCTTGTACAGGCATCTACACAGAGAAAAATATGTCACAGTATGACAGGATTAGATGAATAATGTCTGTATTATGGTTTTGGGTTTCTGTTCAGTAATTTCCTGTTTTATTTTCTAACTATCCTCCCTGTTTTTGTTTACTTTACTTTTGGTCTTTTTTCCTGTCTGATTTTTGTTTGTTTGCCTTTTTCAGTTTTGTCCTCCTCTTATTTTTACACGCTGCTTGACGAACACTGTGACAGTTTGGAATATAAACAGGGTTTCCTCAGGTCCTGAAAACCTCTTAAAGTCAATTATCCAATAATCTGCATTTTAGGCCTTAAATCTTCTTATAAATATCTTCAATACAATTCTGACTGGGCTTAAAATAAACATTAACGTTACTTTTATAAAGTTGTTTTTTGGAAAAACATGTAATAATCACAGTTAAACAGCTATAAAACTAAACTAACATGGAGCCAGTTACCACTAATGACCTTCAAATGTGGACAAGATGTCTTACATTACACAATTTGGATTGTCTGATATTAAATAATTATTAATTAATTAATACAAGATTAATTAACATACTTTTTTGCAAGTGTGACTCTGACATAGGTCTTAAATTGTCTTCCTGAAGGTTCTAAAAAGCTTAAATTTTACTGGTTGAAAC
>JAJHUR010121539.1:664-13364 GCA_027495735.1 Lutjanus campechanus | reverse complement strand
CTATTAGGGTGGCGATATTAATGTAAGGTAGTGTTTCCCAAACCTTTTTCCTGTGGACCCACTTTTGAAGAATGACAAACCATCACAACCCAAATTAATAATTTGGTCGTAAATTTAATTTGTGCATAAATCACCTTTTTTTACTTCCATTTCTGCATCACCTTATATTATCTAAAGCTGCAACAATTAATCGATTATCGATCAATTAAACAGTCTGAATCATTTTTAAAGAAGAAAAGGTCAAAATTCTCTGATTTCAGCTTCTTAAATGTGAATATTTTCTGGTTTCTTTACTCCGTCATCTTGGATGGTGGGAAACACTGATCAATATTTACTATTTTTCAACTGACAAAATTGTGACAATTAATCAATTCTCATTATTTTCTGACACTTTATGGGCCAAACAATTGGTTAGTAGAAAAATTATTGCCAGATCGATATTTTTCGACCCAAATAAAATGTCCTGTGACCCACCTGTGGGTCCCCACCCGGTGTTTGGGAATGACAGGGTTACAGTCTCAGACAGCAGCACTCATCATGAAGTAAAACTTTGTGTATTTGCGTTCCATTTTTTCCCCCAAAGTTTGACACGACTGTTGGAGCAGCCGACCTGTACAGGTACTTCCCAACTTCTTAGACGTGAGGAGACGCCACCGCAGCAGTGGCGGTTTGTTACTTTCCGGTACTTTGCCAGATTCGTCTGTTCTTTAATTACTCTGCTGCAGTGACTTATATTGTTCAGTGTCACCTTCATGATCAAAGTGACAGGTAGCAACGTGTTGGGGCAGAAGAGCGAGAGGAGACACTGCTGCCTGTAGTATTCAGTTATAGTTGGTGGTTGTTGTTGATGGTTGGTCGTGTGAAGGCGGGGGTACTGACTGCTAATAATCGTCATGTTTTGAAACAATACTTCACAAAAAGCTTCCAAAAGAGATTATTATGGGAACATCTTGTTCAGTTGCAGCAACAGGAGGTAATCACAACAATTTAATGTTCATTATTTAATTTAATGATAAGTTGAATTCTGAGGGAGGGCAGACGAGACTACTGCATTTTAGTGGTCATCGACTTCTCCCAAATAGTAGTGGACTAGTTGTAGGAAATATATTGATTTTTTCACCAAATAGCAATGATCAGTTCTCGTCAAAATGGTCAAAATGAGCCACAATCTAACAGGACTAATCCCCCAACGAGCTTGTCTGAGCAGGAACAACGTGACTGTTTTTCTTGCAGGGAGAGCAGGAGTCTTTCCTTCTCTAAATACCTTAAATTAATGTTTATTTAACTTGGCTCTTGGAGCCTACATTTGAGAAAATACACTCTCATTTCAGCCATTCCTTGTGCCAGTAGACGGTGGGTAGACATTTTTAAGTGGCTATTTAGAATCATCAGCTTTTCAAGTTGTTTCTTTTTTTTTTTTTTTTGGATCATGTTTGACCTTGAAGAAAATTAAATAAAAGCCGCATTTGTGCTTTCAGCGAACTTTTAAAAAAAAATCTATGTAAAAAGGCGTTCATGATTTCTGAAATGATTACAGTATATATTTTTTTAATTGTAAAAAACATATCTTGCAAAATACTTTTTCAAAAATTATTTGTGGTTTTAACACTTAAAAATAAATTGATCTCAAAATACTTGTTTCGTGAGAACATACAGGTTGTTCTGTCAGGTTCACAACATAATTGAAATCTTCACAATCAAAATCAAGGCTGATTGCTCTCAGGATAGGAAAAAAAATGAATAAATAAATAAATAAATATAAAAAAAGATAAAAATAACCCGCAGCTTTCCACAGATTTCACTCGACTCGGATCGGATGTTTCTAGTAGCTTTCAAACAAGAAGCATCAACACAGATCCACAAGGAGGTCTCAGATATAAATTGGACTTTTGCTATGCAGGGAAATGGTCACACGCACAAAAAAAATGAATTTAATGTCATTTTGTGGTGTTGACAGATGTTTTCTAGCTCCAAGAAAAATGGCTTCCTACAGAGAACTGTCAAAAAAAAAGAGCCTGATGATGTCCTGTTAGAATCAGAGGGGTTTGTCTGTAAAGGTCAAAGGTCAAAGTGCAGCGACTCCCTCCGCTGTGGTCCATGTGTTAAGACACTGCAGCGGATTTCCACTCGCCCTCATCAAGGAGGAGAATCGGCCTCTCAAAAAAAAAAAACAAAAACCAAAGCTTATTCAACCGGGGCCTCAATTACGCAAATCCCATTATAGTCATTAACTGTTGGGAAAATTCTGCTTTAATTGCTCCAAAACAGCAAGCACAATTATACACGGCTTTAATGTGGATTTTAGGAAATCAATTAGTGTATTTCCATATGAAAGAGCTTATTTTGTGTTTGGAGGGCGAGTTGGAGGAGGTGACGCTGCTTTTCTGACTGAAACCGCTGTGTGTTTCTCAGACAAACCTGCCAGGAAAAAAAACATTTTAACTATTTAACAATGACCTCCTTCTTTTGTTTTCTTTAAGTGACAAAGTGCCAATGTTATCCTGCGACTGAACTGCCTTCATATGAATTATTAAGACAGTCAATTATTCCTGGACAATTTCTGAGATAAACTGAACTATACTGAAGGCAGTGAAGCACCACTAGCCTTTTTAAAAAATATATAATTTCACATTTACTGGAGCCAGAAAGTCCCAATTTGGTAAAAGAGGGAGCTTCTGAGAGACAAGCAGCAACCGCCAAAACAAATAGATACCACAAAGTAAACCTTTCATTAAGCATCGCTATGTCCTTAAAGGGACAGTCGACCCCAAAATCAAAAATATATATTTTGTCTCTTGCCTGTCATGCTATTTATCCATCTGGAGTTTTTCGGTGTGAGTTGCAGAAAAGGCGAACATCTCTACAGCCAATATCTCCAAAACTGTATAGATGGATACAGTTGGCTCACTGCATGAAAATCTATTTTACATGACTCAGGCAGATATCATGTTCATGGACGAGGTAATGCATTAAAGTTTTGTTCATGTTATGTTTGGTTACGTTCGCAGACTTCCTTCCTCACCGTTACTGTCATATCCAACATATCCCGTGTTTCCCTGGAAGTTATAGCAACTAGCTAGTAAGAAATGCACCGTTATCTTCAATAAATTATGGATTTCTCTGGATCTGACCATTGCTTAAAACATTTGGGATAATGTGAATGCACAACTCAGCAAAATATATAACATATATTTAGCAAGTTTAGACATTTAATGTGGAAATGTTACATATTATAGCTTTACTAAACAAATAATCCTTATTATGCATCTGTTTTCATACTAGTAAAATATTTTTCATGACATTCAAGACATACATTCAGTTTCATATAATCTAATTGTCTGATGAAGGTCAAGCCGACCGAAACGTTACACAAATAAAGTGATGAATGAGAGTGATACAGTGTGCGGGAACCTTTTTCTTGAATATAATCTAATTAAAACATGATTATATGTTTGTGAAATGGTGACACTTGATGTGTCAGAAAGGTCGACGTAGAATATATAAAATTGATTAGAGACAGAGAGTAGAGAAACTGTGATTAAATCGATTTCATTCACTGTACAACAGGGCAGCGTATATTTCTACCAGATAACACACACACACACATACAGACACACACACTCACACACTTGTCCTCAAATGATCCCTCCGTCTTCTACCTCATAAGCTGTCGGCTTGCCTGTGTGTATCAGTGTGTGCGTGTGTGTATCAGTGTGTGTGTGTGTGACCTCAGCCACCTTGCTGTCTCCCGCCAATTAAAATTCCGGTGGTAATTAAAGCAGATCAGAAACGAGGGAATGCTGCAGACAAGGGCGAGAGACTACGCATGGTAATTATGTGGAGGGACGGAGAGAGAGGGGGGTGGGGGAGGAGGGGGTGGGTGGGGGTGTGGGGGGGTCCACACATCACATTTTCTCTTCGTACTGAACTGATCTGCTGCAGTCTGATACGATGAGACGTGACTGATCAGATACTGTGAGTCGAATCGATCGAGGACCTTCGAGTCACCTGACTCTATGTCAGCTGTTTTTGACCCCAATACACAAAATACTTGTCTGAAAATTAATTTGAAGAAAGTGTGTTATATTTCTGTTATATCTCTGAAGAACACACCAACAGTTTCTACAGAGAATGTTGCATTATGGGTTGTCTGAAGCCTTAATGTTGCTAGGCTACTCACTTTAAGTCTGTTATGGTATCAGCTCTAAAAACTCTTAGTTAGCTCACTTGTGCTTAGAGATTCTCCTGGTTTGTGTCATGTGGTTTGTTACCACAAAGGATATAAAGTGTTTAAAGACAGTGTGGACACCTGGAGTCCTTGTTTGCCTCTATGAGGACACCTGGAGTCCATTTTTTGTCTCTAAAGGTACAACTTAAATCCATAATTTTCACTAAAAGGACAACTAAAGTCCTTAATTTTCCCTAAATGGACAACTGGAGTCCATTTTCGTCTCTAAAAGGACACCTAAAGTACATTATTGTCTCTGCACGGATACCTAGAACCCCATAATTATTTCTATGAGGACACGTGGAGTACATTGTTGTCTCTATGTGGTTTGTTCTAGTATCTATGTGGACGCCTATAGTTGATTATTGCCTCTACATGGATGTCCAGAGTCAATTTCTACCTCTATGAGGACACCTGGAGTCCATTGTAATCCCTACATGGTTTATTATTGTCTACATGGACAGCTGGAGTCCAAATTTGTCCCAGTGTAAACACCATCAGTGCATTTTTGCCTCTATAAGGACACCTGGAGTCCATCATTGACTCTACGTGGACAACTGGAGTCCATTCTGATCTCAACAACACCTGAAGTCCATTATTGTGTCTACAAGGATGTCTAGAGTCCATTATTGTCCTTGCATGGAGACATGAAACCCCAAAATTATTTCAGTGAGGACACCTGGAGTTCATTTTTGTCTCTACAAGTAAACCTAAAGTTCAGCATTGCATCTACAGGGACACCTGGAGTCCTTTATCATCTCTCGTGGACACCTGAAGTCCATTATTATCTCTACATGGACACCTGGAGTTTATTATTGTCTCCACATTGTTTATTTTGGTCTCTTCATGGACACCTAGAGTCAATTTCTGTTGCTACATGGTTCATTTTGGTCTCTATATGGACAACTTGGGTCCATTTTGTTTCTGCAAGAAAATCTTTAATCCATCATTGTCTCTACATGGTTGCCTGGAGTCCATTTTTGCCTCTATGAGGGCACCTGGAGTCCATTATTGTCTCTGCATGGTTCATTACGGTCTTTATGTGGACATCTGGAGTCCATTTTTGTCTCTACAAGAAAACTAGAAGTCCATCACTGTCCCTACATGGACACCTAGGGACCTTTATCGTCGTTTCGTGGACACCTGACGTCCATTATTATCTCTACATGGACGCCTGGAGTCTATTTTTGTCTCTACAAGGAAACCTAAGTTCCATATTTGTATCTACAAGGACACCTGGAGTCCGTTATCGTCCCTGCATGGACACATGGAACCTCATAATACCTGGAGCTCATTGTGTGTACATGGTTTATAACAGTATGGTGTCTATTTCTGTCTCTACAAGTAGACCTGAAGTCCATTATTGTCTTTACATGGATAACAAGGGTCTATTTTTGTCTCTACATGGTTTGTTGTGGTCTCTACTTGGACATCTGGGGACCTTCTTTGTCTCTATCTTTGTCATGGGCAGCTGGAGACCATTTTGTCTCTACGTGATCACCTGGAGTCCATTTTGCCTATGAGGAAACCTGGAGTCCATTGTTGTCTCTGTGTAGACACCTGGCGTCAATTTTTGTCTTTACGTGGATGCCTGAAGTTCATTATTGTCTCTACATGGACAGCTGGAGTCCATTTTGCCTACGAGGACACCTGGAGTCCATTGTTGTCCCTACATGGTTTATTATTGTCTACATTGACAGCTGGAGTCCAATTTTGTCTCGATGAGAACACCTTCAGTTCATTTTTGCCTCTATGAGGACACCTGGAGTCCACTGTTGTTTCTACAAGGACACCTAAGTCCATTAAAGGACACTTGGAACTCATAATTATTCTATGAGGACACCTGGCACATATTGTTGTCTCTGCGTCGACACCTGGAGTCCACTATTGTCTCTGTGGGGACACCTAGGGTGCATTTTTTTCATCTACTTGGAAATCTGAAAATCTATTTCTTTCACTAATCGGACACCTGGAGTTGTTATTTTCTTTATGTGGACACGTAGGAGTCCATTATCGTCTCTACGAGGACACCAAGGAGAGCATTTGAAAACATCTGGTAGTACATTATTGTCTCCTACGCCATGTCTTTAAATCCACCTTTATGTTGTAGTCAGTTTAACCCACCGTCAGATCAGTTTCAGTCACTTGACTGCTGCCGGAGCCTGAAGCATCACTACTGTTGCTACGGTTACCTAGAGTTCAATATACCTTGAGCACGTATTTAGATCAGAACTGTTTGAGGTCACCACCTGCTATCCAATCAGAGACAGGCATGCAGTATTATCATTATGAACCACTGGAGTGAGACGTGGAGTTTTAATTTTGTTTACTCGTTTCTAATAAACTATCCACTTCTTCGTTAATTAATAAAGGCTGAATCACTGCTGGGATTGATTTGTCAAATTATTTATTCCTGATTAAGTGGATTTAACTGATTTATTTTATGATTAAAGCTGCAAGGTTTTGATTTATTATATTATTGTAATATTAATATTAGCACTTTTTTTTTTTTAAATGTTAGCAAATAGCGTCAATGAAGAGACTGATGGAGGCGACAGAAATATCAGCTGCAGTGTGATAATTACATCTAGGTATGTGTGGTTAGGTGGATCATCGCCACCGGCAACGCCACATGCCAACACTCATCGCCGTGGCAACGCTTTGGCGCCAATAGACGGGGGGGAATATATAAGAGAATGGGTGGTGGCGAGGAGACGAGGGGAGTTGGGGAGAGGGAGGTGGTGGTGGTGGTGTGGGGGGGTAATGTGGGCGACACGATGTTCACATCCTATACTAGCGGTTGCCATGGGAGACAGGCTGCATCCCTCCTGGTCCTCATACTGCAGCATCCGCACGGTGCTGTCGCCATGGTGACATCCTCCAGAGAGATAGAGAGAGAGAGAGAGAGAGAGAGAGAGGGAGGGAGAGAGAGAGAGGTAAAGTGAGGGAGAGAGAGAGACAAAGAAAGGTAGGGGAGGAAGAAAGAAACAGAGGGAGGGAGAGACAGTGACTTTGAACCTGACTACCCCCCCAATCCGACTCCCTACTCCCCACCCCCACCTCCAACTCATTCAGTACCATGAACAACAATAACTGTGTCTCTGCTTCAAGAAGTTATAGATCCCAGCAGGGTGACGAGAAATGCTGTGGAGGTTGGGTGTTTAAGGAATAAGGTTAGGTTAAAAGATAACAGGCGATAAAGGCCATATTCTATCATTTTATTATTCTCAACAAATCCCATGAAATGACCTGACAGAGTCCAGATTTCATGCATGGGATTGATACAGCATGCCTTTACACAATGGAAGGAAAATTCAGGAATTAAATCTGAAGAATCACACGTTTAAACCTGCACTAATCAATATTATTATACGACCAGTGGGTCAAATTTTAGTCTTATTAGTTCAGGACATTAGTCGACTAGTTGTCACACATTTATGATATTAATTTAATTATTCAAATATATACTTAAAGGGTACGGAGCGAGCCACCTGTTAAATGTTAACAGCAAAAGTGGTAATGTGTCTGAGCAACCAGCAAGGAGGCTTGTCAATTAATTTCAACACTGAACAACCTCATACAAGTCTCATTGTTCGAAACACAGGAATGAATAACTTCAAACTTACCAAATACAAATACTTGTGGACTCAACACGATGGATGATTATACTTAACTAATTAACTAGCTACAAACTCGCTCCTCGTTCACGCCTCCTGCCTCGCCTGAACCCACCATGTCTTCAGCGTCCCCGGAGTCACAGTCCTGGTCAGGGCAGCTGTAACGTTAAATCAAGTCGGTACTGTATTCCCTGTCATCAAACTGGCTTCCCTCCATCTCGAAGGAGGCGGTGCACCAGGACCACTAACTGAGCTTAACTGACTGACAAGCTAATGGCAACTACAGCACAGTTCGCAGCAGTGCACCAGTGACGTCAGTATTAGGAGAGAAAAGGTCCGTGTTGCAACAATCCCAGGCCCAACAGCAAGATGCAGCTGTCAAACGGAGTATGAGCTGTTTATTTATTTATTTATTCATTTTCTGTGACTAACAAATAAATGAAAACTTGATCGACTATGACGCTTCTGACAGACTCAGTTTGGTCGACTATCAGGGGAGGGGCAGCCCTGGTCAAATGAGTGTTACATGTGTGATGGGAAAGGGGTCACTCATAGTGACAAAACAAGTAAATTATCACTCAGATCTGCAGTTTCCACTCGGCACTACAGACTTCTGCAGGTTTAATTTAAGACTATTATGAATGCGACTTAAGACCTATTTTCATGTCCATATGGCCACACCATGAGTAAAATCCAGAGCACCTCCACTTTTGATATTGCCATTGCATCGCTTATAGGAGTTGCAGGTGTTAACATTGTTAGTGCAGAGCGGGTTGTACTGGGGCCAGATGTTACTGCTGCTCCCAATATGAATACAGAACAATATTGGGGATGGCAAGCATTTGTTGGCGGCTTTTAACAGTGACTTACTGTGTTTTTTGTTGGTTTTTTTTTTGGCTTTTCTGACCCAACGTTCTTAATTTGAGTGCTTTCTTGGTGCAGCAGGCTTCAAATTTGTTACTTTTAACAGCCTTCAATTGAGCTTTAAATGCACTGTTTTCGAACCAGACCCCACAGCACTCACCCATATTAGATGACAGTAACGTTAAAGCTGAGGCGGGCAGTTCATTTTTTGGTGCCACTGGGCAGAAGATCCATAATAAACTTTTGCCATATTGTAAATCAAGGGGTCTGACAGAAAACCTCTGCTCCCCCTCTTGTCTCTGTTTTGGGAAAGAGACACACAGGTGAATCGTTTAGACAGTTATCTGAAGTTAAGAGCGTTTGCTGAATCCGACATGGCGTGTTCGTATGAGCCCTTCATACGAAAAAAGCAAGATAAATTTAAGATAATGTGAAATTTTTCTTGCACGAGGCCCGTTGTTTTGGTCTTACGGCAGCAACAGGAAGCAGTTTTCAATGAAAAATGTGTTTCCACTATCTGCTAGCAGCTCCTTGCTATTTCCAGCCTTTGTGCTAAGCCAGACTAAACACATCCTGCACCTACTGTATCTCTTGTACTGGACACACTGAGATGGAGCCGATATCCATCTTCTTATCCACCTCTGGGGATCTGACTCATGTCAAATAAAGTAAGATGTGGTTGATCAATGTTTGGTGGAGTCGGAGGAAACTTCCCCACACTGTATAGAAGGACTAAAAAGAAAACAGGCAGTAAACAAGGATGATTTTGCAGATACTGTGCTCTCCCTCTCTGTGTGTCTTTGTGTACTGTACACTCCTGTGATCAGCCAATGATTAACTGATTAAGTGATTCAGCCGTTGTTCTCCCCAGAGAGGGAACCATCAGACGACCTACTTCTCTCTATCTGTTTTTCTCCGTCTCTGTCTGGTTCCATGTGTCTCTGGTACCGCCGTCTTTCCTTCTCTGTCACTTTTCATACTTAAGTAGTTTGTCTGCACGACTTTTTATCAGAGATGATAAAAGGAAAAACAGTATTGCGGTGAGATTTTTACTGCTGTTTTTCTAATGTCAAGAAAGAACTTTGAGCCTCAGCTTTTTAAGTGAAACGTGTACGAGAAAAATGGAGATTTGAGCATCTATTATTCTGGGCAACTGGGCAACTCCCTCTGCTGATGAAGATCATGTAATGTGAATGAGAGCTCTAGAACACCTGACAGATGGCCCTAACGGTGAGATTATTTTCTCAAAACAAATTTATAAAAGGTGTAATTTCAGAAACTCGGTTTAAACTATGCAAGCAAAACATGTTGACATTAACAACATTAACCATTAACAGGAAGAGGCTGGAGGGATGAAAAGGAGAAATTAAACTGGAAAAAAACATATATCAACAAAATTGTGAAGTCACTGGGGATCATCAGCAAACTATGTTTTAAATTCTAAATGTCTCTTGTTTATTAACTTTGTTATTCCATGATTAAACCCTATTTGATTGATGGTAATATCGTTTGGGCAAATACATACAGTACCAACCCAACCTTCATAAATTTCATTTCCTACTAAAACAATTAGTAAGATTGGCAACTCTCTCAAACTCTGCCGAGGCCTCAGGTCTCTTTGTTCAGAAAACATAAATATTCATCTGATATGTGTGTTTCTATGTAAATATTTGTTTTTGCCTTTGTCTTTACCATCATCCTTTCTCAAAGTCTTCATTTTTAATTCTCAAGTTCACTCATATAAGACAAATTGATCATCCTCACTTTCCTTGGCCCCCCGTGGCTACCAAGTTTCGTTGTCTTAATGAAACAAGTTTTCATCAGAAACACCACATCATAATTCACAGGAAAAGTGGGCAACACTGGTGTCACAGTTAAGGAAGGCTGTGTTACGGTGCATTTAGTCTGACTCACTGGATGCACACTGCTGGTATAAGTCTGCCAATGGTTGCTGGTTTCAAATGGGATTGCGATGTCCGCTATTTACTTTTTCAAAGTCCCCAGGAAACAAGAACAACCTCCGAGCTGCAACCTACACCTGGGACGCTAATATTACGAATGTACAGTAAACCTACATTTTCTTTTGCAGTGATTTAGTCATTTTAGCATGGGCTCATCTCCCGACGTGCAGATGTTCCACCAAAACAAGTTCCCTCTCGACACTATCTTGCAGCAACACCGTTAGCAAAGACCAGACGATCATGATTGGTAGTGCGTTTTTTCCCCTACAGCAGAATAAATCTGTGTGGAGCCAGATCTTTCTCCAGTGCTGAGTGCTGTGAGGAGAAGTCTGGCTATGCAAGACTATATCGAAGTAAATTGCCATTTCCCTATGCTTTTGCAAAAGTTTACTTTTGGGCCACCAAAAATGTACCTTGGCCACCAAAATTTAGGTGCTTTAAAATATTAGCGTCTATCCCTGTTTGGTTTGATTAGAGCGATCTCAAACTCAAAATGAATAATAACATTTTTACACCCAAAGTATTTTTTTAAACACGAGTAAACCTGCTAAAAACAGGTAACTGACCCTTTTCTCAGTTTGCCTTCCTGTTTTTCTGATTAGTGCTGGAAAAACTCACGTCAGTGCAGAAGAACAGAGAGAAAGGCGTTTTTAGAAGTCTCTGAGTTCAGCTTTCTGTATTTTTGTAGCTTCTAACTGAATCTCTGTGGTTTGAAGTTTAGTTTCTCTCCTGCTTTACTGTTTCTACTTTCAGATATTTGCTTTGTTTTATTGTTTCGTGTCGCTTTCAGTTGGATAGGACTCACTGATGAAAACTTAATACTAACTAACTTTTGCTGCTTCATAATAAAACGTTTTAGATAACAAAATAAAGGGAGACTTTTATTGTGAAGAACTTATATGAAATAAAATGTTTATCCAGTGTTCAGACACTTGACTAAAGATGACATGTCATCAGTTAAACATGCAAACTCTGCTGTGCTGGGCTGACGCTCTGAGTCAAACCGTATCAAGCCAAGCAGCACGTGTGTATTTGAAATGAACAAAAAGTCACGGAGACCAGATGTTAGTGGGTGTTTTGTTCAGTGTAAAGGGGCTTAAAACCATGGAGATGAGTCCGGGAAGCGACAGCACCACCACGCCACCTACTGTCAAAGCCACTGCAGATTCAGACCAAGCAGAGGAGCAAGTACCCAGTTTCAAACACCTGAAACAGACCAGAAACTGTTTCTCTCAGAGCACGAGGAGGCTGTATGTAAGCTTGTTTATAAGACGCCCAGCAGCAACTTTTTCCCCTGTGGGTCTGATGTCATGAAGGACATCTTGAGCAGTGTTTGCCAAGCCCTCATCGAAAGTATATTAACCTCAACATCGTGTCCTGGTCTGGTCACAAACGCCCTCAGAGTGGTCAACCGGGGAACCAAAATCACAGGCTGCACACACACTCAGCTCTCAATGCATCACGCAACAGAAATGGCCAGTAAAATCTTCGATGACACATCCCACCCCCTTCATACCTTTTTTTAAGATGATGCCACTGGAGCGGAGGTTCAGAGTTCCCTGTGCACGGATAAAATCCTTCATCTCCACGCATGGAACAGCTTAACAGCAAGGAACCTATAGACTCACTGAGCTGAACCAGGACACAGCACTTTATATTTAGGGTTTATATTTTATTTTCAGTGGTCAAGTCTTTAATTTTCCACTACTCCTGTCAGTACAGAGCATTTTACTCTCTGAGATTTTACTACGTGTAATTTATTATTTTCTTCAATGTACCATAGTGCTCTACGGGTGTCATGCACCAGTGAAGGACCAATTTCCATTGTTGTCTGCATTAATGGACAATAAAGTTTTGAATCTCGGCTGCTTTGGGAATTTTAGGCTTTAATTTTGAGATTTCAAGTTTGAGATTTGGATTTATTGGCTTTCTCATGTTGTGTTCTTCGTTTTTGGGGTTGTAGGTTTTGTGTTTTTTTGTGTTCTTGGGACATTGGGCATTTGGCTTTTCAGATGTAACTGTAGGTTTGG